>KQ061802.1:0-23314 GCA_001008035.1 Atkinsonella texensis
CGTCGTCGTCCGACCACCGACCATCCCACCTCCGCCCTCATACCGCATAATCCTAAGCTGACCTAAGCTTGGCCACCTACGCCGGCTCTCTCTTCAACCTCGTCTTGTGCTGTCACTGCTGCGTAGGGAATTCTGCCATCCTCCGCTTTCCCTTCTGGCAGTGTTTTGTCGGCGGGTTTGGGCTCGTCGTCTAAAATGCTGCAGATGCATGGCGGGCAACAAGAACAACGTTCGTGTCACGCTCGAAACGATGCCGCCCTTCTCGTGAGCCAACCAGACAGACCATGCTGACTGTGTCATCCTCGCCCTTGTAGGAACTGATGATTATGCTGCCGAAGATGATCGCGGCCGGGGCAATCTAGTGCCTCCGCTGTCCTTGTCCAAGAATCGCAGCACTGGCAACCTTGCCATCCCTGCAGATGCGCCTGTTGATCGGGGTCGATATCGTCTGTCGTTCGAGGGACCGAGGAGCCCTGCTATGGATTTTGATGGACTAGCAAGGTTCGCCACGCCCATCAACACATGCTCACATGCTCCTCATTCTCATGGGCTAATCAAGTCTTTGCGGCTAACTCACGGCATTCGTTTCCAACTTGTTCAAATCCAGGTCCCCTCATCTAAACGATCATGATCATGGCGCAGGCATCACTGGCCTGCGGCGCATTCGCCAACATCCTCCTTCACGCGCCCCGACGATGCCCAATTCCACCAACACTTCGCGAAGTCCCTCCGTTGTTGCGCTCTCTCGCTCGACCTCCATGGCTACTGCCACCATGGCGAGTACTGGTAACCTGCAACATTCTACTGGTCCAGCCTCGCCTAGCTTCTCCGAAGACCTATCACGCTTTCCCTCCGAATCGCTCCACTCGTTTTCTTTTGCGCACCAGTCCGAGGAGTTTATACACAATCGACAAACAATTTTGAAACGTTCCATTGACTTCATGAAAGATCGAATGGGTTGGTCGATGAGTTCAACGCAAGCAGGCCTTGCCAGTGCTCAGGCTCGTGTGGCTGGCGACGTCGAGACGCAGACCATGTTGGAATTGCTGGCGCGAGTTCAGCTGATTGGGGCGAACAATCTGCCAAATTCTGACGTTCCCGCTCTGCCGCCACTGACTGGGCCACCCGATGTAACAGGGGAAAATCTCTTTGAAAAGCAATTCATGCCGCAGCTGTCACGCACCAGCACGACTGCACCTGATGCCGCATCTCCCATTAATGGCCAGGCACATGGCTCGAGGTCCCCCCTCGTCAGACTCCAGTCGTCCGATGCCTCTTGCATAGATAATCTCCTCGGTGTTCCGGACATGGACCATGAAGCCAATGTTTCGAACAAGACTGGGACAAAGCAGGATGGGAAGGCTGCTGAATCAAAGTTATCAGCTCATTCACGGCCCACCTGCCTCAAGCGCACAATGACAGACACGTTAGGTATTGCTTTACAAGATAAGCTCATGGACACCATGGCGCAGCCATTCCTAGTCGGACAGCCAATGTATGAAGAGCCCCTCTTGTCACCGACAACATCACATGCTGGGCCTCCGTCCAAGGCTTTTCCAAGCGCCATCTTGCCGACTGCACATGGACATACCAACAGGTGGGTTCCGGCCGCACAAGCAATTTTCACCACTGAAGCGAAGCCCCCATGGACCATCATTGCGGCCAACGATTTGGCTTGCCTCCTTTTCGGTGTCACAAAAGCTGAGGTACGTAGAATGGGCATCTTGGAGGTCGTGCAAGAGGAAAGGAGGGCTTGGCTGGAGCGCAAGCTTCTGCAAACCGATGAAGACCCAGCGGAGGAAGGCGTGAAGAGACAGGAGAATGAAAGCCCTGCAGCCTCTGCGGCATCCACCCTTCTCGGCACACGCTCCGGAATCACCGCCCACTTGCTCAGCAAACCCAACTCAAGGTCACAACCAGCCAAGGCTAGTTCAAGAAGGGCCCAGACGGTTCATAGTGGTGATCCGAGCCCGCCGGCAACTAGAGGTAGGGGACAGCATCGTGTTAACCTCTCTAGAGGTGTTCTACTCTGTGGTGATGTCGTTCCCATCCAGAAACGAAATGGAGCCACAGGCTCGGCTAGTTTATGGGTGAAAGAGAAGCGAGTGGGTCTGATCTGGGTTCTCGAAGAAATCCACGAAGATGTTGCCTACATCAACATTGATGAGGAAGGTTGTGTTCAGAAGATTACTGGCTCAACGGACACGATTTGGGGGCCCAAGGCCCAGGGATCCGGGTTCGACGTGGCAAGGTTGATACCTCGAATTCCTCGGCAAGGTATCGATCCAACAATAGGGGAGATCGACTTTGCTCAGATTGCGAGGAGAAGATTCTTTACTTGCCCGAATGCCCATCAAGTCAGCACCCCATGCACGGTACAGCAAGTACCTGGTAAGCTTGAGCTGCGTATATCGACCTTCCCTCACATGGCCGGCATAATTGTCGTTGATCCGGTGGATCTGAAGATTCGAAGTTCCAACGCCGTCTTCTGTGGTGCATTGTTTGGATACGAAAAGCCCAACGGGTTGCCCATTAATTCGCTCATTCCCGATTTTGACAAGATTGTAGACATATTGACCCAAGAAGACGGTCTGCAGATGTTGGACGGGATGGTTGTTCCCGAGCAGAGATTCCGAAGAGCATCAGCATTCCTGGCTTTGAAAGAGCACCACCCGGATGCGGCCGCGCGCTTCCTCCAACCGGATGGTCTACCTGGCAAGCATCGTGATGGTTCAGAACTGAAGATTGATGTACAAATGCGTGTCGTAGAGAGCGAGAAACAAACGAACATTGCGGAGCATACGGTCCAGGAAGGAAGCGATGAAGATGAAGCACAGAGCGGGGACAATTCATTCTGTGTCACTCACAAAGAGATGGTTTTTGCCCTCTGGATCACTTACTCACGGCATCTTCATGGACATGCTCGCATGACTGTTGAATCGCCAGGAATATCCGGCACTACGACGCCGCCTCACCAGCCTTCGCCTGGTCAAACGCCTCCAGTACATACGCCGGTTGAGATAGCGTCGGACGATGAGGAGCCTGCCGAAAAGCAAGAAAAGCCGGCACCCAACAAGTTCACGAAGCAGCTTCGGGACGCAGCCTTGAACGCAGCCGCTAAGTTGACGAGACACCCAAAGCCAGCTGCTACCACGAGCGAAATTACGACTCCAGCCAGAGCGGTTGAACCCGCACCCAAGGCCACAATTGACGATTATGCCATTCTCGAGGACATGGGACAAGGAGCTTACGGACAGGTTAAGTTGGCTCGCCACAAGACGACGGGGAAAAAGGTTGTTTTAAAGTACGTTACGAAACGCCGCATCTTGGTCGACACCTGGACTAGGGACCGGAAGCTGGGAACTGTCCCGTTGGAGATTCATGTTCTGGATTATCTACGAAAGCCCGAGTTCAGACATCCCAATGTCGTGGAAATGGACGGGTTTTTCGAGGATGACGTCAATTATTACATAGAAATGGCTCCTCACGGCCTACCCGGCCTGGACCTTTTCGATTACATCGAGTTGCGAGCCAACATGGAAGAGGCAGAGTGCCGGAGCATTTTTGTGCAAGTCGCGCAGGCCATCAATTTCCTGCACACCAAAGCACTGGTGGTACACCGAGACATCAAAGACGAGAACGTGATTCTCGACGGCGAGGGCAATATCAAGCTGATTGATTTCGGAAGCGCAGCGTATATCAAGAGTGGCCCATTTGATGTGTTTGTGGGCACCATTGGTAAAGTTTCCCCTAGCTCTCGAATCCGTGCCTTGCAGCCCAAGCTCGCACACTAACCACCGTCACCAGATTACGCCGCTCCAGAGGTGCTAGCCGGGAGGCCATACGGAGGCAAGGAACAGGATGTCTGGGCCCTGGGCATTCTGCTATACACCATCATCTACAAGGAGAACCCGTTCTACAGCATCGACGAGATCATGGACAGGGACCTGCGCGTTCCGTTCACAATGAGCGACGAGAGTATCGATCTCATCCGCCGCATGCTCAACCGAGATGTGCAGGACCGATTCGACATTGCAAGCGTGGTGGAACATCCCTGGTGCAAGGCGACCTGATCGATTTGGCATATACATACGCAGCCCGTCATCCATCGGACCGCAAGCAGACCGTCGGGTTTTCAGAGGGACCCAGAGGAGCTGCGAGTCTGCGCGAAAATCCAAACAGCGACGAGAAGCAGAAGCAGCGCATGAAAGAAGAGAATCGAATGCTGCAATGGGGTAATAAACAGGAAACACCGTAGACAAATCGGGAGCATACGCGCTGTGGCGCAGGAAGCGTTCTGTTTTTAAAGTATCTAGTCGCTTTACAATACTGCGTCGTGCTTTGGGTCGTTTTTTATTTTATTTTCAGCTGCCCCTTGCTGGGTCCACGGGTAGACGGGGCATTTATCTTAATGGAAACGGAATGTCTGGGACACGGGTACAACGAGCGAGTTAGAAAATACACCATCATGCCCTTTATCTGCTTTGATGGGGAATTAGTGCTGATGGCTACGTTGCTGTGAATGGCAACTAAATAGTGCTATACAACCACATTCTACTTAGTGGGAACCTAAATAGTACTGTACAACTGCATTTCACTTTAAACAGCAACCTAAATAGTGCCGTACAACCACACTACCTCAAACCGCATCTAAACAGTGCTGTGCAACCGCATTTTACTTGATGGCAGGCTAAATAGCGCCGTGCAACCACATCTTACTTTGCAAGGCATCTAAACAGTGCCGTACAACCACATTGATCCCCAAGTAACACATGCGTCAGTGGTAGCCCAGCTCGGGATTCGCCCTAAAGTTACACCGGCATCGACACTCCGGCACAGGACACTCCACATGACGGGCGAACCATTGCCGTGCATGGTCCAGATGGAGGACGTGCTCGCAGCGGAGGCAAAAGGTTGGGAAGCGGCCCGCCATGCGCGTCGACTCCTTCTCCTCCGGCTTGTCGGAGCGCGGAACACCAACCACCTCCAGACAGACGACACAGCGAGGCAGGTGTCTCCCGCAGTTGGGACAGCTGATGCCCGAGTTTATGCTCGCTGCCAGGAGGGGATTGCGCGATGCGAGCGCGGGCATCGAGGTCGGCGCGGCGCCGTGCCTGGCCAGCGAGGTCTCGGCGTCGCAGTAGACGCAGCGGAGGGCGATCTGGCGGGACGGCGGCTTCAGCGTCGGCACGCCGTCGCGCTTCGAGCGCTTGGTGGACTCGACCTCGAACTTGGTGCGCTGGAAGAACATGCGGTGGCGCTGCAGGTGCGCGCGGTATGCGTTGCGCCAGGCCCGGCAGCGGATGTCGTCTATGTAGCGCGGGTGGGCGATGGACAGGACAAGTGTCGCGGTCTGGACGTCGTGGAACTTCTGGACGTAGCGCGCGAAGATGTCGACGAGGTTTTCCGTGATGCCCGTGAGGGCTATGCCTTCGATGTCGCCGTCTTCGATGGCGAGGAACACGTTGTCTTCGAGCCATTGCGTCAGTTGCTCGTCGTCAAAGTTGCGGACGGCCACGACGGCTCGGTCGGAGAGCGGGAGGGAGCGCTGGTTCGCGACATTGGTCCAGTCGCCTGTCGCGATGAGGACGGAGATGGCTCGCAGGTACGGGTCTGTTTTGGAGGCTACCACGTCGTCGAGCTCCAGCTGGTCTTTCTTGCTGAGCTGCAGCTGTTTGCTGCCGCGGCCGAGGAGCTGGAGAGATAGCAAAACGAAGAGCAGTTCCGGGTGCGTAGCGCTGGCCTTTTTCAGGATCTCGATGGCCTTGTCGGTGTCGCCGCGGAAGAGGTGACGTGATGCAACCATCGTGTGGATGGCCGTGGGATATTCGAGCTCAGCTTCTTGGTCAACGTAGTTGGGGTCGTGCCGCTGGGCATCTCCCCAGCAGCAGATCTCAAGACAGAGCTGACGATGGAAGGGCTTGCTGGTAGCGACACCGTCAAACTTTGGTAGTCGGTGTTTCTTGCAGTATTGGCCGATGACTCGTTCCCAGTGAGCTGGATCGGGCACCGTGGCTCCAGGGGCGAGACGGGCCGTTGGGATTTTGCCTAGTTTTTTTTTTTTTTTTTTTTTTTTCTCAAAGTCAGCAACGCGTTCTCTGCTGATATGGAAGATCTTACAGGGCGAAGAGAAAGTGGGAAGGGGGCCGCAATTTACCCAGGTCGTTTGTCCATATCGAGTGTACACCAAGGTAACTCAAGTCCATGTTGCCAAGGAGCAGCCCAGCATCATCAGCGGCCATTTCGGCGTCTGAGACCATACCATGTTAGCGAATGCTTGTCAGCTATGGTAGCCGTGGCAAGACAGGAAACACTGACCTGCAATCCAGTCCCACAAGAATCTCCTCCAAGGGTCGTCTGACATCACAGTCCGGTTCCTTGCAGCATCAAACAGATATCCTTCTTTGGCCCGAAGGAGCATCGAATGGTCAAACACATTTTGCGCCTCCCTCGGCAGCCCCTGGACAGTTGCTAGGGTGGTGAGGAGAGCCTCATGAATCTCGCGGCAGGAGCCGAGACTATTTGACGCAAGTGAAATTTCGTTTGGTCGGTTATCCAAGTGTTTTGACCCGTTTCTCTGCGCTTGTTGTCCATCCTCGGCCAGTTGATCGGCGTGCTCATCCTTGACGTAGGCTCTTAGGCTCCGAATCTTGTGACTGACCCGGCTTTCATTTCGCAATGCCTCCTGCAATGGCCTTGATATTTCGTCAAGTTGCTCAAGGGTAGTAGGATTTGACTCGACATCCTCCAATGCCCCATCCACCAAGTCTGAGATACTGGCCCTGTCCTGTCCGAAAATAGGTGTATTCGCGAGGGTCTTCTCAGTCAGTAGTGGGCCTAGAATCTCTGCCGTCTGTGCCGGTTCAAATTGCATCAGTTCGTGGTAAGGTGCATTTTCTGTGTTCAGAGTCAGTAAATCACCCAGGCCCCCTTTGCCCACCAGGAGCAGCTTCGTAGTATCTTTGAAACTGTACTCACCTTCTAACCCTCGATGCGGTGACTGCCAGGGAACGAGCTTGTAAATATGATCTGCCGTCCTAGACGGTTGTTCTAGAATATCAAACGCTCCATTTGCCCTTAACACTAGCATCCTTGGTCGTAAAGACGGCGAAGACAAGGTCACCCAATCGAATGATACAATTCGGTCACCTCTCCTCGAGTTATACCGATATGACACATCCATCTCATGGGATCTCTGAACCTGCAGCAGCTCGGGCCCTTCTTGGGGTGCCATTCCTGCTGATTCAGTTTCTTTATTGGTTTCCAAAACCTTTAATTGACCTGTTCGCGAAAGTGCTGCCAGCAACCCACGACGCTCCCGACAATACCGGAGTGACCGGATCAGGGAGTGCTTGCCCTCCGTCAAGAACGGATCTGAATCGGTCTCGATAACTTTGTCGAGTCGCAAAGCTCCACCCCAGGGAAGTTCGTCTTCCTCCACAGCCTGGACATAAGTATGGGACGCCGACGGCCGGGACGTAGCTCGTCGATCCCAAATCATGACTCCGGGATGGTCCAACGCCGACGACGCAAAATGATTCTGGTCAGCATAGTCAATTGTCAGATTGTTGTTACACTTAGTTTGGAACGTTATATTCCCGCTCGGGTCTGGCATGAATTAGTATTGGGCGCTTCCGGTGAGGGTTTGTGGTGGAGCTACAAACCTCTGAGATCAATAATTCTCAATCCATGTCCTTTGATACCAGCCACCAACGTCAATGGACTGTCTTCGAAAAACTTCAGGCTCGAAACAGAAACACTGGGTTCGAGCTTTGTATACGAGTCCACGTATGTAGAAGCCAAAGGCGGGAATCCTGTTTTCGGGAACTCTTGAGCTGAGAGTCGATTCACGTCCCAGATGTGCAGACTCTGGTCCATTCGCACGCGGTCAAGGCCAACAGCGAGCAGCCCAGTCGTGTTGAATGCAACGGCTTGACAGGTTCTGGACATTTTAAGCCCAATTTCGACATAAGCATTCGAGTTGTCGTCGATTTTTAAAAGGTTGACGATGCCAGATCCGGTCCCCACGGCCAAAAGACTGGTGTCGGCCGGGGACCAGTCGTAAGTTGTAAGCGAAGGGAAGTCAACATGTCGACTCAGCCTTGAATAATCAAATCGCTGCTTGTGAGCATATCCGGTTGGCTCATAGAGTTGCACAATGCGATGTTGTAAGTTGATGTGAACGAAGCTGTCAACAGACAAATTCGGTGACCACTTCACCAGACCTGGCTCGGGGCGATCCATGGTGCATGTAGTGAGTTGGGCTCGAGCAATGGGTGCCCACGACGATTATCTCTGCCAATTTGAGGATGTAGCAGGCCTCCTGACACTGGTGTTTGTGCATTCGCAAGTAGAAGGCGCCTTCACCTGCTGTCCGATGCTGCCATTGAAGAGGAAACACCCATCAAACTGCCACATGACTTCGCAAAAGGTTAATGGACTTTGCTCTCAAGATAGGTCTCGTAGGTAGTGTCGGTGAACTTGATTTTGAGAATGGGTGAAGAACCTTGGAAGGTGACGACGACTGAAGCTCGCTCCCAGTCTCTGTCGAATGCGCTTGAAACCTGGGAGGGCGGAGTACCTAAGTACCTAGGTACATATTGTGGAGTACATACGCGGAGTACGTACATACCACGAGTGTATGAGATTCACTCGATAAGATAACGCTACAAAGTGCCTTTACTCCCAGTCTCCACAGTCTCCACAGTCCCAAAAAAAAAAGTTCCAGCTTCACTTGCTCCAAATAAGAAAAGCAGCAAGACCAGCGACAAGAGGAGCCTCGCCGGGGAAAAGCATTTCCCAAAGCTACACGTTATATTGTTGGTATTCTCACGTTGGATTCGTCGCCCACCCTGCTCCATTACATCCAACACGAGCATGAAGCGCTCCATCACCGACATGGACTCGCAGGGCCATGGCACTTCTCCCCATGGACACGACTTCAATCCGAAACGGCAAAAACAGAATGAAGCCAACAGCCACAAGACGAAAGAAGATCGGCTTAGTTTCGCAAAAAAGCGCGTTCGAGGCATTGAGAGATTGCTCCGGCGAAACACAGACCTTCCTGTGAACGTTCACAATGATCTGCAACGAGAGTTGGCTGCCCTCAAGGCCACTATCAGCGACAAAGTATTCCGCAAGAAGCGGAGTGCCATGATCTCGAAATACCACATGGTTCGATTCTTTGGTATGCCGGAACAGCCCCTCATGGCTCATTTTGTGCACAATTTTCTACTGACACGAGTGCATTACAGAGCGAAAGAAGGCCACCCGTCTAGTCAAGCAAATCAAGCGCAAGATGGAACAGAACCTCGACGGCGACAACGAAGGGCTCAAGCGTCAATTACACATTGCAGAAGTCGACGAAGCATACACGATATATCACCCTCACATCGAACCGTATATCAGTCTGTATGGTGGCTTGAAGGTCGACAGCAAGGAGAAACAAGAGAAGTGGGAATCCGGAGACGAGGAATCGAAACAGACTTCAGCAGCCAAGATAGCTCTCAACTCTGAAAGACCGCCCATGTGGTCGGTTGTTGAAAAGACCATGGAGCAGGGCACCGTGGCTCTTGAAGAGCTGCGTGAACGAAGGCCAAGCGACTTCTCAGTGGCTGCGACAAAATCATCACGTGCGAGTATGGCTTCTCAAAATAGAACAGACCAGACGCCGGAAAAGGCATCAGGTCGCGGTGCGGTCCAGGACAAGAGCAACAAGGTCGCTACGAATCACCCAACTCAGACTGGCGAGGCGACTCAGCTGAACCGCAGGGAAAGAAGGCGGCTCATGCGCGAGGCTGCGGCTGAGAAGAACTCTGATGAGGAGGAAGAAGGCGGTGGTTTCTTCGAGGGCTTATAGCGCCCAATGGGCCATCGGCATTACATGGAAGCGGGCGTTGATATTCTCTGTGCATTTGAGGCTGGATTTGGGACTGATCCTTTTTATCTTGTATGTATCGGCTCTCGAAACACACTGACTTGTGAAGCTCAACACACGTCACTGCCTTACCACAAGGACGAGGGTTCATGAAAAAACACGATTGCGTTCAAAATCAAAGTACATGGCTGTCCTTCATTCAGCACCGAAATTCATTCCTCGCTTCCCTCGCTTCGTGTATGAATAGGGGCCCCCGTCTGAGCTCGTTCACCAACGGGGCGTTTGGGGCACTGTGCACCAGCGAAACTCGAAACTCGAACCCCACCATCCCACCACCAATCCCTCCCTCCACCATCCTTCCCGCACCCCCTCATGTCGACTCCCGACTTGCCGACTTCCCTTCAACCACCGCTCTCACCAACCCTGCCTACATCGCAACCAACCAACAACCTGCTTTGCACTTGGCCTTGTTCATTCACCTTGCCCATCGTGTCTCAACCCGCACTGCGCAGCCGCCCTTTCCGCGATGACTCACCCTCCTAAAGAAATCTAATTCGCGAATCGGGGAAGAAGACGAGCCAAAGAAAGGACTTTGTACCCCATATTGCAAACTGCATCCCGTTTCAGCAGGATACCTCACAACTCACAACAATGGCCGCAGTGGAAACCGCACAGGTCCAAGTCCCATGGGACAGACTCGCCGCGTGGGTTCAAGAACAAATGGCTACCGAGATGCAAACGGGCCACCCTGTCACCCTCACACGAACACAGCTGGAGGCGCTGTCTCACTTGATCACCTTCAACGAGGAGCCCGACGTCAGCGACAAGGACTACGTGAGCCTTCTTCTGCGTATGTCCTGTCCCCGCTCCTCTTTTCTCATTTGCCAACGGAAATGTAAATAGTTATGCTCGTAACCGCGGTTTCTGACGCAAAAGCTCCCGTTGCAGAAAACACACAGTCTCGACGCCTCGCGGGCCCCGTGTTCAAAGACCTGCCGCCGGTCAGCGTGCCCATCGACGGCCACTTTGAACCCCGTTGGCGATGCATCTGCACGGTGGAATCGCACGGCGTGTTTCCCCGCGTGGGCTTCGGGCGCTCGGCTGAACGGCAGGCGCCGCTTTTCCAGTCTAAAAAGGTGCGTTGACATCTCTCTCCACGCCTGAGGCTGACGTTAGGCACCATGAGGGCTCGGATCCGTCACTCATTGTTAACGATGAAACTGGAAAATCAGAATGCCAAGCAGTTCGCCGCCAAGCAAGCCTTGGAGTTCCTGTCCAGGCCCCCGGGGGTCGCGAATCCTCCCATCCTTCCTATGAAGAGGAGACGGTCGATGCCTTCGGCGCCTCCTCCACAGCACGCTCCTCCCGGCATGGAATCGCCGCCCAAGATCCGCGCTGCTGATTCCCTCCCCGCACCGCACCCGGCCAGCTCGGGTGACTCAGAATTCCCTTCGAGCCAGACGTCACCTCGTAAGTCATCTGTTTTCGAGCAAGTCACCGTCTTGACAGGGCGCTTGGGCATGGACAGCCCGAGATACGTGGTCGAGCGGGATCCGACTGGGGACGACTACTTCTGCGGACGGCCCATCTTTAAGAATGGTGGGCGCGCTCCGTTGGGCTTGGGCGTCGTGAGAGGCGTGCAGGGACTGGCGCAGACCAGGCTGCGGATTGCGGAGGAAGTGCTGACTTGGGCGGAAGGGGAGCTGCAGAAGAGGCAGGAGATGTTCCAGAGTTTGTGGGGTACGGCGACGTTATCTGGGTCGAAGGTGTCTATTTGACCGTGAAAGGAAGCCTCTCGAGTGCAAGACAAAGTGCAGTTTAGGAACATACATACCGCGACGTTTAGCCTTGGTATGTATGGCCTTTGGGAGGGAACGCTGGGTGCCATCATGGTGGCGAGTGGCCAGGTCAAGGGGCTACGGTGACGATTGATGAATGCTCGAGACTACCTTTTTTTTAAAAAAAATTAAAAAAAGTCGTTGCCTGAGCTTGGCGTTCATACGAAGCCGTTGATGGAAACTCATGTCACTTAGATTGCGCACACAGCAAATGCAAAACTGGACTTGGAAACCCTCACTGTACTCATCAGGCAGCCGAAGCGCCTGATACACTCACGACACCCACTAATAGCTTCAACCATCAGCCAGCTCTCGTATCGCACCTCCCTCCCCCCCCTCTCTTCCCCATCGGCACAACAATCTTCAAGCCCGGCGGCAAATCAGCCCTCTTGACGCCATCCTCCCACAAAACACCAACACCCGCAGCCCTGCCAACAACCCTCCTGAAGAAGCGCGAGCCCAAGACGCCATCCCGGCCGCCGTCCGTCAAAAGCACCCCGTTCTCACTCCTCCACCACGCAACCCCGTCCCTCAAGCTCGCCGCCACGTCAATCTCAACCAGCAGCTCCGCATCCGCGCGCATCCCGCTCAGGGCGCCCTCCTCGGGCGTCCTGTCCGAGCAGTGAATGTGGCCCCTGCCCATGGGCCTCAGCCCGCCCGACCGCACAATGGCGTCCCAGAAGGCAAAGTACGTCCCGTGAAGCACGCGCTGCGGGAAGTCGGCGTCGCCCAGGGCAATCGGCCTGAAGAGCGCCGCCGCGTCCACCGCCAGCGAGTGGCCCTGGTTGGCGCGGATCAGGTATCCCCCCGGGGAGTCGGCGTCCGGGCCGTCGCTGCGCTTGAGCGCGAACCGCTTCTTGGCGTTGCTTTCCACGACGGACCGGATCTCGGCTAGCGAAACGTCGAGGCCTCGGAGGGGTCCCCATTGTAGCTGGAATTTTTGCCGTGAGCGGAGTGTGTTTTGGCGTTTTGGGGGGGGGGGGGGGGGAAGGGTGGCTCACGTACGACTTTGTCCAGCGGCGCGAAGCCTTCCCCGTCGAGCTTGATGCCTGCGTTCTCGGCTTGATGGCGCAATAGCTTGGATAGGGCTTTCGAGATCTGGACTTCCCTCCCTTCGCTTCGACCGCCGCCGCGACCGCCCCTGGGGCGAGGGCGTCCCCGCATTCTGTCGTCGAGATTAATCCTCCGCTGTTCCTCCGTCGGCGTGCTGGACCCGTATGCACGAGGGGAGAGCTTTGCGCGTGCGAAATCTGAAATCTGGATTGCCGGCGTTGGTCTGTGGAGGCGTTCGAGACGCTGGCTATCGTCTAGTCTGTGCTGGTAAATGTGATTATGTGGGCGCAGGATGGAAGGCGATAGACAACATTGGGGTGAAATGGACTGGGATCTATCAGTTTTGTTTTATTGGCTTCCCGTGAGGTTGTGGCACGATGGGTCTCCGCATAGCACAGTGTGAGTGAGTTCCTTCCTTGCCTGCAGAGCATCTGTGGTAAACTGGGCAGGGCACACAACCGTCACAACCATGGCAAAGTGAGAGCACACTGCTGCTAACACATGAACCAAATCCTGTTAAAAAGGAAAATATGTACACGAAATAAACATTCATCCACCCATACCAGTGAGAAATGTAAACACAACGTCGTTAGGCCACTTGAATTCAGTGTGGCGATACTCTTTTCATCATTTCGTCGACGCAACCCTGAGCGGTCGTCATGCTTGGCTTTCGATAGCTGAAGCACAACAGTTCCTTTTATGTGTACTTTCTGTGCGTATTGTGGAAACTGCCTTGTACAGAATGCGAGAATGCGAATGCGAGAAAGGGAACAAAGGGAAGAAAAAGCGAACATAGCACGAGTTCTCATACAAGAATGGACTGCGTGTTTACAGGAAGCGTTTCAGCAGCCCATCTTCGTTAGTCGTCAAACCTGATCATAATCAGGTGTTCAAAGAGGTTTGTGGTCCTCTGAGAAACATTACAAGAGAAGCCGAGGCATGTGTGCCGAAGAAAGCTTCAGTATATACGTTATGGGCAGAAGATGCAGTGGATTCCGTAAGTGACACCTTCACCTGTAGGTCCCTGTGACGGCGCCAGGGTTCGTGGTTATCAAGCTGCCACGGTGTCTGCGTGTGCTGAGGCTGCTAGCCCTTGCGTGCACTATGCCCTTGCTCAGGGGAGGGCCCTGTCTTTGCATTGGCACATCGCTAGCACTATCGTTTATATCTTGCTCCGCCGGCTGTCTGTCGAGATACCGCCTAGGGGATGCATTGTTAGACCCCAGTTGTCCGCCGAGGCGAGATGAGTGAAGGTTAGTGGAGATAAATCGTCGACAGGGAAGCGTCGTGGCATTCGAGAGCGCGGGCTGTGAGTCTGAAGTGAACTCGCGTCCTTGGCCTTTGAACATGTTGACATCGGTGCCAGCCCGAGACGGCGGTCGGATTCTTCCCTCGTTGACCTCTTCGCCCACAGTACCGCGACGACTCCTGCCTACAACAGATGGTGCCCGTGTCTCTTCTGCTTCTTCGTTCCCTGCACGTCGAGATCGTAACACAGATGAAGTATGGACGGCATCTGGCTCCTCCGTGCCGGCTCGTCGTGTGCGAGCGATCAACAGGGACGACCGTCTTGCAATATTGCCGTCAACCGGCGTGCTTGGAGCCGAACCAGTTAGTCTCGGTGGGGGTAGAGCTGTGCCGTTGAGTATGAGACTGCGCCGCTCTTCGAACTTGGACAGTGCCCTGGGGCTGCTGCTCGATTTCGGTATCGACTGCTCTATCACGCTCGCTCGTCGCGGTGCTGTCGATCCACTGTAGGACTTGGGCAGGATTGGCGTCGCTGGTCCATCGCTTTGTACCATTACGGGAAATGTGACTCCTGTAGCAGGCTGCGCCGCGCTGTCACCTAGTGCCACGCACAATTCCGTGAGGCTTCGACACACAGAGTCGGCTTTTCTACGCAACTGACGATCGGTGACGCCTCCACCGGCACCGATGGTGCTTGCCGCTCCCGACACAGGACCCGGTTGACCTGGGCTACCCATCATGGAAGCCAGCGCCATGGCATCGTTGGCTGCCGACTCGAGTGCTTGATAAACCTCTGTACTCAAGAAGGGTCTGGACTTCATCAGAGCTGCGTGCAAGATAGGATGCGCCTCCTTTTGCGAGGAAACGGAGCTCGACGCGTCGAGTTGCACTGGACCCTGTCGCTTCGGAGATAGGGATACTGTGGTTACTGTTGTTGTTGCAGTGGTTGGACGCTCATCTGACAGTCTGGAGACGGCCGCTCCGGATGTGGAAGGGAGTTTGCCAGTCAGTTCGAGACGGTGGATTCTCGACTTGAGGTCGTCCAACTCGTCCCAGACAGTGGAGGGGGAGGTAGTGGATGCAGTAGACTCAGTCCCTTCAATCCCTTGAACCATGTCGGATCCAGTCCTGTTCTGAAACTCAACTGCTTTGGCCAACGGTGACGAGCCATGATTCCTGCTGTGACTGAGACCGGAAGCTTTATATCCAGCTGTTCGGCCTCCCACTGTCAAGTTACTTTCCGTTATTGATGCACGCCTGCGCGCGTAAATGCTACCTTCATGGGAGTCTTCATTACCCACGACAGATCGTGCGGAAAGAGAGGACGGTCGTAGGTTTACGCCACCAGACCGTGATCGCATGATCTCGTCTCCAGGATGGACCGATGCAGCCTTCTCGCGAGCTGCGGACCTAAAAGTAGTCGTGCGAGAGATTTCGCTTGCCTGATCATCCTCAAGATACTTCAGACACGGCCGATCTTGCTGATCCGATAACCGCCGCCTTGCTATTGGAGGGGACGCAGGATGATGGAATGTGGAAATGGCGGTTGATAAAGGACGTCGATGTGAGCTTCTCCTTAGCCCAGACTGCACCGATATCAGTGATTGTGCTATAAATTTACGTATAGGAGGTCTGGATGACACTCACCATTGAGGTCAGTGTGTCGTCCGTGTGATCATCTTTAACACAGAGGCGGGGCTCTTCGCGGGCGATTCTTAGGAACACATCACCGTTGTCGTCTTGCCAGTCGGGTCCGGCATGGGTAGCAGAAGGAGCGATGGCCTGTGCATATTTGCTCTCAAAACCAGGCTGTTCCTCGGGGGAGTGAGCAAAAGCTTCGCCCTCGTCGTACGGGCGGGGGGTGAAATTCATGTCCTTTGTTAGGCTCTTGCGAGAGCTCGACGAACGAAACGATCGGATTGGCGGAATCCCACCTGGTGCTAAATTGCTAAGCTGTATGCTATGCCGCTTGCCAGCTGACTTGTACGAAATGGGTGGATGGTAAGATGGTGAATATCGGCTCCCATCTGATGAGCTGGACTGAGACAGCCGCTTGAGGAGCAGCAACTCTCGCTGGCCTTGTTTGGTACCGTCAATGGGTGGCTGTTCGAGAGCAGACCGGGCGACAGCCTGCACGGCGTGCAGCCGCTGGGGGTCGTGAGTCGGCGGATGATGCGAGGTTGACGTTCCGTTGGAGCTACACGAAGCCGGTCCTCGACGTGTCAGGTGCGTACAAGCAACACGGGACGATGGGGGCAAAGGCGAGTCCTGATCGTCGTGGGCAGGATTGGATTCGGGACAAGAGGCGGCACGTTGTCTCGACGTCGGCGAGCTGCCACGAGAGGACGACGACCGAGGCGTGGGATAGGTAAGGTGGTGACAAGAGGGTGCTCGAGGCGGCAAGTGTTCGCTTGGTAAAGAGTTGGGGGCAGGCGATGTGATGAGCGAGGTAGGTAATGTACTGGCACGGGGATGCGTCGCTTTGAAGTTTGCATCAGGATCTGCGACAGCATCCAGGTTTACGTTTGCGGTGTTGTCGGGTATAGATGGGGCAGCTTGCTGTTCGGGCACCGGATTGGGTGACGCCGACGAGGGGGGCCCGCGATGCGGGTGCTGCACCAAGGACGCTTGTTTCTCAAGGCCGGGGTGTGTTTGTGTTTGGTGGTGCAAGTCGTGTTGAGAGGCCGGGCCCTTGTTGTTTAAGATTGCACGGCGAAACGTCGGCAGCCTGGATGAATTAAGATTCCGCCTGTGCGCATGGAGATCTGGCGAAGCAGGGTGGTGGTCGCCGGCGTTGTTGTCGACGTCGGCAACCGCACCATGCCTATGGTTGCTGGAAGAAAGGGGTGAGAGGTAGGGAGGTGAGAATGAGCTGGGGCGAGAGCACGACGAGCCTGGCCCCGTCTGGGCCCTTGTGGGTGTTATAGGTGTTATAGCAGCTGTGGAGGCATTGCATGTGGATCTGGTTGTGGGATGCAAGCCAGCTCCAGCAGGCCGGGTGGTTTGTGCTGACGCTCGGGGACCTGTGGCAGGCCCTGTAGGCACAGCTGCTGGCGCGCCTGGGTCTGTGCTCTCGCCCAACAAGCATGCCCTTGTCTGGAGGAAGGTCTGCCCCAGCTGCCGAGGCTGCGCAGGATGTGCTCCAGCACTGGCGCCTCCACTGGCACCTCCACTGGCAATAATGGCCCGGGCGGGGTTGTTCCTCGTACGGGTCCTGGCGCTGCTGTGCTGCCGGCCGACAAACGCCGTTGAAGGGAGCACAGGGGATTCCATCAGCTTGGACAGCTAGCTATTCTGCCTGCTGTCAGACTGTGCATGTCAGTCTCGCAGCCGACAAACGACACCTGGCGACACCTGGCGACACCTGGCGACACCTGGCGACACCTGACGGATGGATGCGGCTATCAGAGATGAGGTGTGCAGGATGGGGATAAAACATACAAGTCGAGTTGTGTCCAAACGTCCAAACGCAATTAAAGGCCCCCCGCTATGGACAAGCGAAGCGGGGAACGCGGTGTCTTACAAGACGAAATGGCGCAGTTGCTGGCAGTCAACGTCTCGGATAGTGCCTTTGTTTTTTTTTTTTCCCTTATTAGAGCAGAGCGAGACTCTTTTTCCTTTCCAGCCCGGATGGAATAACTTGTGGTCGTGAGACAGCTGTCCGAGGATACACTACTGCCACTGGTGCGAGACAAAGATTATGGCCATGTGGACACGGTTCTCATCGAGCGAGGGGGCGAAACGAGAGGGAGAGGAGAAAAAAGAGCGTACGATGGTGACGGAGGCAATATTGGTGGCATAGACGTCAGTCTGCATTTGCGTGATTCGACGAGGTGAGAGCGCGCCGGGGTTCCCGTGACAGATTTTTTCGCTCAAAGCACTCTGGCAAATGCGAAGCCAGCTGAGATGGGGAAAAAGGAAGGTAATAGAATGGAAACGATGCTAAAGACATATAACGGACTCTTTGGCCTTTAAGGTGATTGCAGCGCATGAAGAGAGGGGAGGGAGGGAATGGACAAAGACAAGAAGAATAGCCCATGTCCTCATCGTAAAAAAAATAAAAAAAAGGAGACGAACAGGCCACGAACAAAATAACCGCTTGTCACAGCACGGCACAGCAGAGCAGAGCACAAGTACGTGCGTTACATTCAGATCGCGGTAATAACGGGCCAAAAGAGCATCTAAGATCCCACAACCGGTCCATGATGATAGGTGCGCTGTGTGCTGCCGTGCAGCGATCACCAGTCATCACCAGTCATCACCAGCGACTGAATCAGCATAGCGTCATGCACATCGCTGAGCTACTGCATCTACTGCATCGTGCATCAGATGGCACAGTGGTTCGCGCACTGCGGCTCCGTGCGAAAGGGATAGAGTCTCGCTAGTCCCCCCTTTAATTATTACCGTAGGGAATCAAATCAAATCCTACGAGGCCGTCGTTGGATCTCCTCCTCTCACACGAACCTGGGAGCCAGGCGACGGGATCAGCAATTGTCACGGTCTTTCCAAGGGCACCCCGAGTGCACAATATGAAGGGAAGGAGCAATTTTACCATCTGGTGGTACTTGACGAGGACTGGGTTTGGGCAGGTCGTTGGGGAAAGAGCGATGGAGACTGCCTCACATAGCCAGCACGATTACTTGGTGGGGCCAGCAGCTCGGACCACAGACCTGCGTCATGGCGCTGCAGCTTCTCTTACATGAGGCGCTGCGTTTGATCTCCGCACGGAGTATACGGCAGTCTACGGAGTTTGTAGCTGTGGCGCGGCGTGTTTTGTTCCTCCGGCTTACATAACTTTTCTTTTTCTCAGTCCTCACCTCCTCAGTCTTCGGTAAGCTGCTGTGCGACAACAGCCAGACGGATGTACGTATCCGTACATACTTGCAGAAAGAAACAGCGGCCCCACATGATCTATGGTCATGTGACGGTTATCAGAGTCCATCAGCCGCTGTCGGCCTCATCGCACAGAGTTGTCTGTCTGTCTGTCTGTCTGTCTGTCTGTCTCTGTCTGTCTGTCTGTCTGTCTGTCTGTCTCTGTCTGTCTGTCTGTCTGTCTCTGTCTGTCTGTCTGTCTCTGTCTGTCTGTCTGTCTCTGTCTGTCTGTCTGTCTGTCTCTGTCTGTCTGTCTGTCTGTCTGTCTGTCTGTCTGTCTCTGTCTGTCTGTCTGCCGCCTAAGCTACCTACTACATACATACATAGCAGAATTGGCCCCCAGTCGCTTTCTATTGCCCAGTATGGCCTAGCCTTCTTGCCACTTACCTAGACTAGGCTAGGCTGATAGGTAGACA
Source organism: Atkinsonella texensis (assembly GCA_001008035.1). NCBI lineage: Eukaryota > Fungi > Ascomycota > Sordariomycetes > Hypocreales > Clavicipitaceae > Atkinsonella > Atkinsonella texensis. The sequence continues at coordinate 19,305 of KQ061802.1, forward strand.
GTCAGGGGATCCTCTAGTCAGGGGCATCCTCCAGGTGGGCAGAACCGGGGTGAGTCGCTCAAGTTAATGAATTGCTATTGTTGCTGAACTAACAATTACTACTCCTGACTCTGTGCTCCATACCGTCGCGTGCCAATCTGGACTCTGGGGACGGTCATATTAGGCTCGTACTAGGCTCTGACAAAACAGGACAAACCGTCATCCCTTTGAGTTTGGCAGGGCGACAACCGAGTCGCGAATAAAACGTGGGGGAAACGGTACTAGTGTCTGTGCGAGTATTTCACCATAATAATAACTATACTAATACTGGAAGCTACAAATCGGTGGGGCAATCATAGCGTGAGCTGTCAAGACCTTTTAATCAATTTGAGATGTTTCTACGGAGTATATGAGAGAGCGGCAACCCCAAAATGCTCAAATCTGTTGAAGGACCGCAGGGGCTTCAGGCATCGGCTGCCAGTCACACGTTCTGCTGGAGGGTACTTGAATAGCATGTTGTATTCTAACCGACCGCCGAAGATAGAACTACTGATGATCAACATCTACCGATAGATACTCACCCTCGGCGTTGTATGTAATATCTCTACGTCCCCGTCCCCAACAGAGGCTCATGAAGAACGGCGCGGACTGGAAGTCTTACGGTCCTCACAGAGATATAGCTGCATATCCTCGGAAATTTTCATCGCTTCCCATCTTACTAAGACGAGCGGGCAGCCGTCTTAGACTCCAGAGGTCAATAGGGGTTAATGCCTGAATGGCGGATCTCGCGCGCAACCCAACACTGAAAGCCGTCCGACAGCCAGGACGGAGATTGAAACACATGCCAACAACTGTTATAGTCAGTATGCTAACTGATTGGACGCCGCGGACATCGTCGATCAGTCATATGTCAAGCACTGGCAGGCTCGGAAACCGCGGCACGCTATCTGCGAATAGCCAATTTATGCACTTCTCTGCTTTTAGCTAGTGCTGACAAGAGCGCTGCGTATGTTGACTAATCAGAGCTATTTAAACAACAGACGACGCACCGCTCAGTCCCATTGTTCATACTTCATGAGCTGTTGCGGAAAGGGATATCTCGAGGCTGGTTGCCCACTGAACTGACTGGCCTTGAGGAAGCTCCAGCACTGTAATATACAATGGTTAATGTGATACAGGCCACACGACAGGATACTGTCATCGCCATGGACATTTCATCTGCGTCGCCTACCAATACACGGGTTTGGGCCCTAAGGAGCCCCTAGTTTGGCTCATACACGAGGAGGATCCGCTGGCTTGGTCCTTGCACCAAACCTAAACCCTGTTCAAATTAAGAACACTTCATCGTTGAACTACCATGATGCCACTTTGGTTCACCTCGATCATGCATACACGGCGAGCTCGAGATTTGTGGTTAGCTGTTGCGGCATGGAGTAGTGAGAATACCATCTACGAGTAAAGTTATTAGTGACGATCGCCACGGCAATACAAAAATCCTTGTTAAGAAGAGAGCTTGATCGGAATGGTATACTGGCTACGATTTCACGGAGAACATCTGATGCTGGCACGGGTATCCTTAATATCACACCATATGGCAGACTAGCAAATGCAATGGCTTCCATGTTGCAAATTCATCTCCGCAGAAGAACTCTATCCTCGTTGACCAATTTATTGTTCTCCCGTGAAAGCCCTTTGCCATGCACTGCATCTGAACGGCGCTCTGGCAGGATGTCGAACTGGTTGACGAACATTGAAAGACCTGCGCTATCACGCGTTGTATACCCTCTCAAGTCCCGCACTTCTCTGTCAACTATCATGAAACTGAGCGAAAGGCTGCTGTGTATACCAAGAAGTGTTGATAGCTCTCGTCTGTCGACTTCTCACGTGCTCAGAGACCATGTCGAGGTGAACTCTTGCGTGGGAATATTGCTGGCGATGCAAGAACGAAATCTTGCTTCGCTGTCCTCTCTGCTCTGCTTTCTATTATTCTACAGGGCGCAATACAGTCAGTGGGTGACGATACTTGTGTGGTAGGATAGGCGAACCCAGCGGATTCTCAGCAATTTGCTCTCCTGGCCACCAGCCGTCCAGTTTCCTGCGCCATTCCCTAGGTTGGCTCAGCTGTATGTCTCGTTTCCGTTGTTTTTCTTCCGTACGAGGAATTCTAGCATCACATGTGCTGGAAAGTCCCGTCTGGGCCACCTACACTGGACTGGAATGGGAGTCGATCAAATCTTGCAGGTGATCATACATGCTAGAATTAGCACATGAGACTTGCAGGGAGAGCAGTCCGGCACTCCCAGAGCGACAGATAAAGCTACGGGAATTATTAATGCATGATGCCACTCAAATCATATTGAGTTGAACCCAATCGGCTGGGACGAGATACCGGCCCATGCTAGCTTGGCCTGTAGTGTGTCTAGCTTTGCTTTCCCTTCACACTAGAAGGAGGCACGCATTGCATTGTAGCAACAATAATGAGCATTTCTGTGCAGGCCTACACGCGAATATCACATTTGGACACATCAAGTATCGTTACGCCCAGTGGGACATGACAACACGCATCACCTGGGAGTCCATTTCCCTACAGCGGTTGCATCGATAGGATAAGATTCCGTCTCATGAAGCTACGAGCCGTGGACAACGTCATATTCACGACATCTACGAGCAGGACTTTTCAATCTGCCCGGCTCACGGGTTTCTGTACTATTTGAAAGTTGAAAGACAACGAATGAATGGGCTTAGTTTTGCCAGCTGTCTCGACTTGGGGTCGTAGCTCTAGGGTAGGCGTGACTCTCGACGCACAGGCGCCAAATATGAAGTGAAGAAAGAAAACAAGAAAAAAGGGGGAAGGTAGCGACAGGAACTCTAGCTGCAACCCCTCGATCAAGCTCGTCATTTCAAATGATTCCGGGAATGACATCAAACGGATCGGCAGCAGGCTACTTGTCTGGTCTCCCAGCTTTAGATCGGATATCGACATCAGGGCCATCGTTTTTGAGTCCGAGATGTCGAGTGGTTACTATACGAATTGGGTGTTGACCAATTACATAAGAGTTATATGGTAGATGCCTGCAGTTACCAAGATCAACTACAGGTACTTCGCCAGACCCAGCATCTCCGCAAGATTCAGCTTCGCGGCCCCAGTCCATCTCTGCGATGTCGTGACTATCAGATACGATCCATGACCACGTACTAAGCTTCCATTTAGCCAGCGATAGCCTACTATTTGCGCCAGGAAGCCGGATCATTTCAGATTCGACGGGGGAAAGAAGACTGCCACAGAATGGACGGAAAAGCATCAAAGAGAGAAGAAGAAAAGAAAGAAAGAAAAGAAAGCAAGAACCAGGATCCGCCACAAGGACAGAATAGCCGATTTGAAATTGCGATGAGCGATATCTTGACGGGATACCCTTGTATCAGCGCCGCCATTTCGAATGAGGGGCTCAATTTGACGCGAGTAATGCCATCAACTGATGTCTGCGTATATATTCGTGTGCGGGAAGTGGAGATGTTCAAACAGGGCAGCAAGAAGCATCGTCGTATAACGAGAAAAAAGGGGGTTGATAAGACATGGCGTAACATATCGCGAATTTGAAACGCAGAGTTCATGTGTTTGTCGAGGGGACAATCCGAGCATCGAAGGGTAATGGTTGAAAAGTCGCGGATGTTGCCGAATGAGACATGTGTACGGAGTACGGAGTATGTATGGGTGAATGATGAATCTCTGATTTGCTTGGGCGGTGGGTTTCAGATTGAGGGGGAGAAAAATTGCTCGCGTGCGCATGACGTACGTCGGAATGAGCTACGGAGCATGGTGGGAGAGAATTGTTTCCCTTCTTCAATCGTCAGCAATACAATCGTATCAATAGCATCTTTGGCATTAGCTCCTCAGTGCTCAGATGCCCACATGGCTATGAAAATCGGGAAATCTGCCTGGGACTATCATGGCGAGGTTTGGACGTAGATTAAAATAACCTTTTCACACCTGCTGGTCCTGATTGGCCCGTCAGCTAATTTGCGACTTAAAA
>KQ061802.1:27813-43044 GCA_001008035.1 Atkinsonella texensis
CCCCCCCCCCCCCCCCCCCCTCCCTCTCCCCCTACTCCGAAACCTGGCCTCTGTTCTTCTGCGCAGCCGCTTGCCTCGTGCCAAGGTCCTAGGACATCTATTAAGCGCTGGTCTCACTGTCTCACCTCCAAAGTTGGGTCTCTCATCCCTTCGTCTCCCTCCCTTCCCGCCTGCTCGGTTCGACGACGACAACGTGCTGGGTCAGGACACGCCTTTTTCTCCTAGCCTCGCCCTTCGTGCCTGACCATCATCATACATTAATTCATCTTCATCTTCACCTTCCCACTTAAACATCGCTGTCGCGACGACCAACTCGAACGCATTTGCTTGCGGGGAGGATCCCACCGGCCGCGGCACGGCCTTCACTCTGACCAGCCACGGACTGGTTTTGCAAACGGTGCAACTATTGGATTCAGCAGCGCTGTCCAAACATCGACCGAAACTCCTCGACCGAACCGTTTGCGAATTACGCTCCTTAACCCCGATTTTTATTCCTTCTCTTTTAATTCTCCACGCATTGATCAGCAGCCTACCTTTACCATCAACTTGCATCAAACAGAGTGCGATTCCTGCTTTCGGCTGTGGTAATTCTTTTTTATCAAAACTCGGAAGTCATCAGGTCCAGTGCTGCAAAAGATCACACATTGTCTGTTCGCCCTACTGAGCAACTGTTTCTTTCTTCCACGCAAGCGGACGAGGCGCAGCAACGGCAAAATTAGAGTTATATTATCAAGAACATGGCGTCTGCTGCAGCCCGCCGCTTATACGAAGATCAAATACCACCGTTCATGTCAGTTTTCGATCTCGACGCCGAAACTATGACCGATGTGGAAACCGTCACAGTCGTAGCTCCCAACATGATGGAAATGGACGCCAAAGTTCCTGGTCTTACTGCCCCGTCTCAAGCGCCTAGTTTTCAGCAGGGCACTCTTCATCCCGACCCGACACATAGGCATCATGACAGCACTTCCACGCGAATGTCAGAATCGACGGACTCATCTCCGACGACCACTCTCTCAACCACCGACTCATCGCCACTTTCGGACCCTTACCCTTCCTCTTCTCCTGACTCGCCAATCAATTTGATTCCGTTGTATGACTATCCCTCCACCTCATTTGTAAGCCAACCAAACACTACACAGGGCAATATGCTCAACATCCCGGAAACGCGGACTTTGGCCCGTCCCATGACTTCGCCGGGCCCCCGAAAACCACGAAACATGAAGGGACTGTCAATTCAGCCATCATTATGCATCACCCCCGCTTCCAAGTGCGTCGTGACCGAACCCTCTTCACCGTCGTTCATCAAACCGACCATCCCTGCCATGAAGCGAAAGCCTAGCCAACTGAGTTTGAAAACGAATGCTTCAGATCTGGTCATGAAGACATCCCTGGAGGTGCCGGCATCTCCAGCGATGCCTCCAATCCTCCAGCGTCGTGCGCTCAAACACTCGACCTCCTCACCACATATGTTTGCTGCCTTGAAGTCGTCCACTTTCGGTCCGCCTGGAGGAATGACATTCCCCAAAGTCCTGGAAAGGAATGAGTCTGGCCTGTCAGAAGTCCTACGCCCTATGAAATCACGATCGACCATGGACGTGGAAGAATCAATAGTCGAGGAGGACTCTCCGATTAAGACTCAGATGGCTAATCGCCACGACTTTGAGCCATTTCAGGAGAGCGTCAATAACGAAGACCAGAAGTCTCCAGGCTATCCTGACGGACCAATCGCCATCTACGGCGACAACGTGTATCTTTATCTGGAGCCAACGGTCGACGAAGCATCGCAATTCGACGTGGTCATCAATGTGGCTCGAGAAGTCCGCAATCCTTTCCAGGACATGGAACCAAAGACCACGAATCCGCCAACCCCTCTTGACGAAAGTCCAATACCCGACACGGCTGTGACCACGGCTAGTTTTGCGACCGCCTTCGAGTTTCAGCCCTCTGAATACTCAGGTCCAGACACACCTACCACACCAAGACCGAACTTGCTCCGTGTCCCAGAGTACATTCATATCCCCTGGGACCACAATACTGACATTGCACCGGATTTGCTGCACCTATGCGAGACTATTGAGAATCGAACAAAAATGGGGCAGAAGGTCCTGGTACACTGCCAGCAAGGGGCGAGTCGCTCGGCAAGTCTCATAATCGCTTACGGGCTCTATCAGTCGCCAGAGCTAAGCGTCAACGACGCGTACTACGCGGCACAAGCCAAAAGCCGCTGGATCAGTCCAAACATGAAGCTCATGTACTCTTTGCAGGACTTTCAGAAGGAGTTGTCAAAGAGAAGATCACCATCTTCGTCAACGTACAGGCCACGTCCGGGACGGAGCCCAACCAAGCACCGGCTCACTCTTTCAGCGGATGCAATCGATATGGCGCCAAATGAACCACACACGGCCCCCTTGCCAGGCCAAGAAGAAAAATCGAGTGGGGACAACTCGCGCAATCTGGCTGGAGGTAGGGGAAGATCAACGCCTAGCCCACAGGCAATATCACCAGGTCCGGCATCAGCCCCTCTCAGCTACTCGTGGAAGGAGCACAGTGAAGACGCAGAAATCGACCCCCCTGTCCCGGTGCCCGTCCAGACCTCTCTGTCATCATCGTCTCTGCTGCCACAACAACTGGAACACAGTCTGCCATCCTCTCCGATCCCTACTTTGCCAACACTACCGCCGTTTCCCTCTCTGCCGACCTTTGCCGAACCCGACGAAGCACCGAAGCGACCCAGAACGGGGTTGGGCAGATCCGAGTTTGGCTGCGGAGGACCTCGTCAGAGATGGCCAAGTCTTGGTTTGCGAGCATATGAAGCGCCAGCGGCGTTCTCCAGTTTTCCGCTACGAAAATTCCAGATTATGACTTCTGCTGAGCCCCAAGGCCGTGGACCTGTTGAAAGAACTGTCACAGTCAGCCCCTATCCCGACGACTCGGCATTGCTCTCGCCTCGTGCTGAAACCATGACCACGAATCCGCTCCACCAAGTTCCGGGAGTAGCAGGAATGCATTTTGTCGAGTCTCCGCCCACGCCAACCGAAGGATTGTTCTCACCCCGACAATCTTCCTTCCTTCCGGAACCGTTTTCCTTCTTCGGGCGGCTGATGAGTTTCGGCAGACCTCCACAAGCGGCCGACCCTCGGAGTCCGCCAACAAGGGGGGAGGCGCCGATCACGCGGTCCATCGACGAAATTATCTGATTATTCTCCATTGCTCTCTTTGTGGCTTTCGCATATATTTTATAAGCATAGTTAGTGCCTATACTCGACCTATACTTGATGACGGCGCGGCGGATCATTGGGTCATTTTGGTTTGTCCGTTTTTATTCCCACGACAGCGCAGTATAACAGTTGCCTTGGTCACGGTGACCAGAACTCTTGCATAGCATTGGCAGGCGTTATCATTCCTTGTGTATAACAGGAGAGACACAGTCGGAACAAACAAGCAAGACCCAATATGCAAGGCTATCCACAATCTTGTTATCAACGGCAATTTACGACGACGGCCCCCGACGACCGAGCGACAGTCTCCTTACGCAATTTGAATAGGGGTGTTGCACAATGTAACAGTCCCCAGCTCACTCGTCATTCTTTTTCTTGTTTTTCTTTTCCTTCTGTAATTGACTGCATGTTTTTTTTTTTGGCCTCTAGTTGTGCGAACACACGCTAGACACAGCGGAACGGGGCGTCTAGGTTCTTGTTTACGATATGAGATGGACGATTGGAAGGCGTAAGATTTCAGGAAGACCTTATATCTTTTGGGGCTTGGTTTTATTCTTCTCCATTCTCATCATCCGCTTAATTTGCATCGGCCTCTTTTTGGATACAGTACTGGGACTATCATCGGCATCGATGTCGATATTTTTCCCTTTGTCAAGCATGATGATGAAGCGAGGATGGAGGATGGATGGATGGACAGGAGCAGGAATGTAGAAGACATGGATGGATGGACTGGACTGGCTTAGCCACAAAACAGGGGTGGATGTTGCTGCAGTTTGGGATTCTTTTTTTGTTTTCCTCATTTGTTAAGGAAGCAGGACATACTTTATATCTCTTAGCATGAAGGTATTCCGGTGCAGAAATTGCCGGCCTGGAACAAAGTAATACATAAGCGTGACGTTGAAGCAATCAAATTTGTCTAGTCTATTCACCCCTACGTGTACGGTTGGTATCCCGACGATGCACCCGATACTTACGCCATGCGCCAAGTGAAGCAGTCAGTCAGACCTCCCGGAATAGCAACATGTACATAGCAAGGCATGTCCCAGCCTACTTACGCCGACCATTGCAAGCGGAAGTCCGTGGAAGGCCAAAAAGATGTCGAAGTGGTAAATTGCATTCTAAGCATTCTTCTTGGCGCCCCTGGCAGCCTCCTTGGCCATCTTCTCCCGCCTGGCGATGCCGGCCTCGAGACCGATTCCGCCGAAGACGAGCCCGACGCCGAGCCACTGCATTTGCGTGAGGCGGTGGCCGAATGCGACGACGGAGAGGATCATGGTGAACATCTTGCGGGTTACGGTTACGGTGACGAGGAGGACGGATGAGAAAGTGGAGAGGGTGTAGACTTGGTTGTTAGCTTTGGACAACAAAAAAAAAAAAACAAAAAAAACACGGCAGATACATGCAAAAGAAAAAAAAAGGGGCCCCAAAAAAAGGGAAAAACCCCCCCCCCCCCAAAAAAAAAAAAAAAAAAAAAAAGAAGAAGAAGAAGAAGAACAAAGGAAAACAGCACATACAGATAAAAACCTGGCCAACAGCACCACAGGCCGCAAACCCAAGCACATCCTTCCACACAGCAGGATACCTGCGCATAAAGTCCAGCGCAGAAGCCAGCTCGCCCGCATTCCCCCCGACAAGATCCATGCCCAGCCACTGGCCCAACCCCGTGGCGACAAGATACGGGCTCACCAAGAGGTACAAGCCCGTGACGAGGGTGCTCATCATGTTATTCGCACACATCATCTGCGGGCCGCTATACGGCCTGAAGGTCTGGAAGATGTAGTCCTGCGTGCTGTTCGTCAGCCCGTCGAACAAGAGGTTGATGGCCAGCAGGAGCAGGCCCCAGGCCACGTTGGAGTCGCCGGGCCTGTCGGCGGCCTTCTTGTGCTTCCTGCCCGAGGAATGGAGGGTGAAGACGGCGACGCCGGCGGTGACGGCGGCGACGACGAGGTACTTGTACAGCGGGTACCTCTTGCGGAAGACGGTGATGTGCAGGAACATGACGGGGAGGAGCTTGCAGCTCTTGGCGAGGAGGAAGGTGATGTAGTCGATGTGCGCGAGGCTGGCGTAGCCGAAGGGGCTTGCGAGGCTGCTCGTCAGGGCCACGAGGGCGAGCGGGCCGAGGATGCGGGCCGAGGGGATGATGGGCGGCGGCGCGGCGGCGCCCTTGGCCGAGAGGACGAGGTAGACTGAGCCGACTGTTGCTGCGAAGAGGGACTGCACCGTGTTGAGGAAGACGGGGAAGTGCCATCTTTCGGGGGCATCGGGAGACCCGTGTGGTGTCGTCGTGAGCTTCTCTTGGAGGTACGCCCATGTCAAGCTGATGCCTTGATTAGCGTGTTCGTTTTACGGCGGAGGGACGGTTGGTATTGAGGGCCAAAAAAAAAAAAAGAAACATGCGAGGTTGATTTTTCAGTCGACGTACAAAGAGGCGTAGATTCCCGCCACGGAGATGACGAGCTGTATCACACCGGCCTCAGACCTCGGCTCCTGAGCCTTGACGGCCCCATTGGTCTGTGTTCCATCTCCATTGGCGGCGTCCCACGTAGTCTTCAACTTCAAGTCGGATGGTCCGCGCTGCACGGGAACTCGTTTGGTGCGCGCCATGGGGGTGAGTTTTGTTTTCGGCGGCGGGGGCGCTTTGGCAATGGAGTTGATGGATCGGTGCGTAGAGTCAGGAGCGCTTGGGGACCGGCGGAATTGCGCTTTGGAAGGGAGAGCTGAAGGGAGAGAGCTGAAAGGAGAGAAGTTTGCAGAGGTCGTGCGTGCGTAGATGGACAAAGTTTGGGGATGGGGCCTTCCTTGTGCCCCACTTACTTGCCCGGTGCGGAATGGCCATGTTGGCTTCATCGGCGTTCGGCTGGTCCCGCTGAATCAGGTACGTGTCTGTGTCTTTGCTGCCGACGCGCTACCTAGTATCCACCTTGGTTGCTAGCCAATTGGAAATTTGCTGCATCAAAGTGTATGCATGCATGTGCGTCGCGCATCGTCCTAAATAGTGTTAATAGCATAGCATAGCACTACCTGCACGGTCTCGCGCCCACACCCGGTCGCGCCTCTCGCGTGAATCGACGGCATCGTCATTGAGTACCGCACGATGTATCTGCCCGATTTCGTTTTTTTTGCAGCCCCTTACAGACTAGGCAAGGCGAATCTCCGGAGGCGTTTATGCTGCGCAACTTCGTCGCGAGACTGATGACAACCCCTGTACCCCTGTACCTGCCTGCCTTGGCGTAATGGTTAGAGGTTAACCAGTCAAGCTGCCGTGAAACGCTTCCCAGTAATGCGTTGTGGGGCTTTCGCGCGTAGTTGTTTTCGGAGGCTACGAGAAGTTCTCTCGAAGTTTGCTCCACTGGGCTATCCGGGAAAAGCGGGTCGGTGTGAGGTAGTATTGTGGATCTGGGGTGGTAGCCGGATTGGGTCTAGCGTGACGTTTTACACGCCATACAATAACTTCTTAAAATACAACCCCTGAATGATGCATATCAAGATACGCGATATTACCCATATAACTTTGCAGGCAACTGGACTGTAACTGTTAGTGGTTATTAGTGGCTTAGAGAGACTCTAGTCTAGAGCCCTCTTACATGATTGGCTAAAGCACTAAGATGTCTGAGAATAACGCTGTAATGTAATAAACGATTGGTTAATACTACTTCAGGGCTACATGTCTCTGGGGGAGAGCACACTTGATTTGCATCACCCAAGCTTGCCTGCAAGTTCAGTCTCAGACAAGATGCAACCAGCAGCCCAATCGATTCAAGCGAGAGAGCCAACAGGTTCGGAACAACCTAATTGCAGAATTCATCAACTGAACGAAGCAAGGTGTGCTGATGCCGAACGATGTAACGGTGTCGCATCCTTCAAAAGAGGATCAAGGCCCAGCGTAAGAAAATTCATAATGAGAAAAAGAGAAAGTCCGCGAGGGTTTTGGTGAATACCGGCAACCACATCGTTGATTGGAATTATCACGGCAACCCTGTGAAACTCGAACACAGCCGGAAACAATGGGACTCGCGCATCTTGGATTCACCAACAGAGATATTGAACACGAGTGATGATGCAGGATTTATTAGAGACTAAATACGTTTATAGAAGCTGTAACTGCAGTTTCGCATAGTCTATGGATCAAAGGCCTTATGAAATCGAGACAAGTTTCAAGTCCATGCCCGCGAAAGTCCGAACTGCACCCATTCCACGGAAAAGCGCTGGCAGCAAAAATCATGAGAGGGAAGGATCGTAATACGAATGAGTTCAATGCGCTATCTGAGAGAGCGCGTGAACTCCAGCAGTCTGGTTCTGCGAGTAAAGATCACAAATCGACAGACCGACGGCCATAAAGATGGATGGCGAGACTCTCTCCTGCAACTGAAGCTCCTCGGCTACAGCAGAAGAAGCATCGTTTGACGAGACGATTTTGAATGATCCCAGATCCCAGTCGATACAAAAGTGTAGTCTCATCAGCATCAAAGAGATGAAAGTACTCTGTATCATGTGGTGGAATAATGCGAGCGAGGTGTGCGCTCTCTGATTGGCTGCACTTGCAGCACGTAGATCCAGCTCACTGACCAGCCCCGCACACAGCATGTTAATGCCTAAGGCATCAACGTGGAAAGGGGTTGTTTCTTCGGCTTCAAATACTACGTAGATCGATAGAACCAGTCAAGTCTTTCATCTTTCATCTTATCTTTGGCAAGTGCACTAGTGCCCTGTGTCCCCTTATTTCCTTGGTCCTTCCGACATATATAGCGCGTGAGATATATATAAAAATTACTGCATGACCAATTAACTTCAGCTGACTATCCCTGGGAGCAACTCTCAAGCCACTAGTGGTACCGCGCCCCTGTTTATGTGTAGCCTCATGTCATAGGATCCATATTCCTAGGCACAAGGACGCAAGAGGGCAGAGAGAGGCCTACTATGATGCACATGGTTCATATCTTGCTGTCAGGTCAGGTGAGCTTAGGTGCATGATTCACTATCAATACTACTCGCTGCAAAGGCTAGTTCAAGGTCTTTATCATACTTCTTCTTATCGTCCACCTTGATGTTCACAAATTCCGCCGCCTCCTTGGCCCAGTAAAAGGGCATAACTTCCCAAATATCCTCTTTGCGATGCTGGGTCAACAGAGACAAAATATGTGTGTAAAATATACTGAACAGGCCGGTCGGACTGCTGAGGGACAGGGAAAACCAGAAGGTTCCAGTCACCCAAGCCTGTTCCATGATCTCAGATAGTCGTAGGGGCGTCCCGGCTGCATCTTTCAGAGGAGTCTCGCTGAAGTCTGCTGAAGCTTCTTCAGCACGCAAGAAATCCATCATTTCCTGCCGAATCTTGTCATATTCCTCGGCATCAATTTGATCTACACCTTTATTCGTCAACCAGTAAGGAGGGTCGACCATCTCAACAGGGCGTGAGCAGGCCCATTCGAGGTCAACCAGACAAGTGATACGCCAATTGTTATCAACGAAGATGTTGCTTTGATGGAGGTCAGTTAACATGAGAACAAAGGGCCCACGACGCAAATCTCGACGAAAAAAGAACGGAACTAGTGTCCGCATTGCTGCCAGCGCAGACATCTGATAGCCACAATCTCCTAGATCATTCACTGCGTTGGGTTGATGCCGCAGGCGGCTATCATGGGTCCCCAGTACATCTGTCACGTACGAGTCGAGAGTCGAATAGGTAAAGTTACGGGGTATGTCGGTCGGAATGTGCTCGTTTTCCAGCTCCTGAAGCTCCATCGTAAGCGGGCGATTAATCAAAGTCAAAAAGCCCCTTTTGTCGATGATAAATGACCCAATACGGGGCAGGGGCACTTTGGTGATACTGAGTATGATCCGAGACAAGTCCTTGAACAGATTGCTCCGCAGCTCGACGTCATCACACTTTTCAGGCCAAGTGTCCGACAGCATTTTGCCCTGGGCTTCCTCAATGCATTCTATCAATAAATATCCCGTATTATGCCGTCCTAACTGGTGGTGCTGATGACGGATATAATTCGTAAGTCCCGGAAAGCCAAAACAAGAGCGTGACCATCGGCGTAGGTACTCAAAGTAACGTCTGAGAAGAGGCAAGTGATCGATATGCGTGAACTGTATTCTGGAAATTAGGCATCAGTTTTTTTCTGCGAAGAACATGCGGCTGGGCTCATACCGTTTCACCCGTAGATAAGGCAAAGCCATATAGTTGTGGAATTGGAATCTCTGGACAATTTTGTTGGAGCCATGCATAGGTGCCGGCTTCACATTGGATCTTTTCGTCCCCATTTCCAGGCCTAAAATCTTCCCCTACTCGATATGGAAGAGAAAATCGTAGCATGACCCGCTTTCCAGGCTGCTGTCGGCCTTTCCACTCGGCAATGGTAATGGGAATGCAAACATTGAAGCTGCCGTGCAACCAGTCTGCAACCCATGAAACATTGCACACATCGGCCGAACCCAAGTTCAAGTGATGAGCAACGACAGCTTGTATCCAGTTGCGTCTGTTATGTCAAACGGTGAAGAGTTTAAGTCGCTTGTCGCAGTAGCCTAATTGGTGGAGGACATTTACCTCCCTGTCTTTGGCGACAGAATAAGTGATTTCCTCTCGGAGAAGACGGCGCGTACGATACATGGCGATAGAACGGCCTGACAAAGGGACGTCTGCCCCCCTGACGTGTGGGGGAAATGCACGGCTGAGTGGTACCGAGGGTTCGGGTGGATAAATATTTTCCCGAAACAGCCTTCTGGGTATCCGTCTCACACGTAGTGTGTTTCACAGGGTTAACGATAGCACGAATGTAGCAGTAGCATAGATAACGAACAAAAGAGATGATTCTGTCATACAGAGGGAAGGTCTTTGGGCTCCCTTTACAATAAGGGGTAGGGCCCTAGCGTGCTCTGATGGCGCGCGCTCCTACTATAATCCGAACCCCTGGACAGGCAACATAACCTCTCGATGAACTGACAGACCTTCGGCGTTGGATCCCAAGATAACCTAGCTGTAAAGTACATGAGTAGGTACTTAATCTGTAGTGAACGTTACACGTATCGAAAGTACTCTGTAGCTCGTGTTATTCGATTGGCCAGTCAGCCAATCAGCTAGTGGCGTGCCCACAACAAAGGGGGCTTGGGGGGCTCCTTCCCACACGGGTGAAAAATTAAAAATTACACGACCCCTCGGTTCACCCACCAATCTCAGTGGTCGTGGTGTTTTTTTTTCACTCGATTTGCTTCCGTCGATTGAGCATTGGAGGTCACTCAAGGTCGTCCCACTGACCCCAGACTCATTCGCTTCGATTTCCGGATATAAAGAGCTATGTTGCAGAAAGGTTGGAAAGCGCCTGCATCTAGCCGCCTTAAGCGGCCGTGTTAGCACTGCTTTAAGCGTCGCCAAGGCTGTGAACGCCACCAAACGCGTCTAGAGCTTGCCATTGTGACCGTTCAGTGGAAGATGGGTGGGTCCATGGGTCCTGCCTTCCCGGTTGGAGCTATTCCGATATCCATAAGGCCCACCTTTTCTTGCATGGCTCAGTAGTGTCCTATGGCAGTCCCTTGAATCGGTGGGGTTGTAAGACGTGAGTTGTAGTTCAGACCATTGTTGGTCTTTCCATCACAGTATGGATTAGTAATTTAAATCCATGTTCCTTCATATCTAATGTCCGCTTTGTCTATCACTGGAGTGCAAGGAAATGAATCGCTCCGATCGTCCGAGTTCGATAGAGGCGCTTTTGGCGCGCGATTATCTCTTGCGCACAGGCACCAACGTGGTCCCGGGACCCGCATCATCCTCGGTACATTTAAGATACTTCTCAACGGTCTCTGCAGCCAGGATTTGCGAGGTAGTTCTTTGTACATCCGGAAATTCTCAGAACTTCTATCATAGTGAAATTCCCACGTCAAATTGAAGCCCCGTTTCACGAAAAGAAAGAGCGCAAGAGTGAAGAGCAGTACAAAGTTAACGGCGATTGGGAGACTTGATAGAGGATACAACGCACAGAGAGCAATGCGCAGAGCGACGCTAGCCCGAATTAGCGCTAAATCCCTTTGCGTAAGTCACCGTCACCGTCACCGAGGTCGCCGCAGATGCCTGAGGCTCCGGGAGCCTCGTCTAACATTGACCAACCAAACTCGGCGCGCCACCCGACTTTCCCTTGTAACATATATTTTCTCGAGGCAAGTCCAGGATGGAAGGTCGGATAGACTCTGATAGAGTATATAAATTATGATACCAGAGAAATATACGTTATAAAGCCTTGTTGAGTGGCAACTATCGCTGAACTCTCACCAAACAATCGTGGTGATGCGCGATGGAGCCTGGGAATTGACCTTACATAATATCTCTACAAACTCCGTACCTACAGACGCTCTGTTCCAACCTATACTTAATGTAGGCTTCTGGCTTTACTCTGTGCATCTGCACATCTGTTTGCGCTTGCTGCTCGTTGACTGACTACAAACCTTCTTTCTGGGCAGCCACCAAATGCAACATGTACAGAGAAATGTAAAAATAACCTACATATGCTCGCGCGCACGCACTGAGGACATGGAAGGCACCCATTGAATCGGCAAATGTATCCCAGCTAGTAATTTCATCTCATTGCGTATGGAAAAGTATGGCTACATACACTCCACGCGGGTGTCCCAGTTAACCCCCAAATTACGTATCATCATCATCATCATCAATCATGCTGCGGAATGCAGATAAAAAGCTCAACAGATGCCGTGATTTTGAGACATCTCTTGTGGTCAGAGAGTCGAGCAGTGAAGAGGTTGTGTTGGGGTTATTAGAGGCAAGCGGTATCATGAATCAACCATTAATATAACATCCTGTGTCTCATCACGCGGGCCGAGTTGCATCGCGTTGGAACGCCAGTCAATATTCTGTAGAGGAAAGATTGTAGAAAAGAGGATTATCAAGAAGCGAGGGTTGTGAGACGGAGAACCAATGATAATGAGAGTCAAGACTGAGAGCAGGAGGGGCAACCACTGATGTGACGAAGCAATGGATAAAAGAACCCCTTCTTCACTGCAAGACGTGGCAGCCCGGGTCATCTTGTCAACGGTGTTCACCTGGCTCACTTGTAAAGATGCCAGGGCGTTGAAAGGAGTGTCGTGGGGTCGCATAATGTAGAATCGCGGGGTAAGAGGAACCTCCCATTGAAGAGAGACAGTAGTGAAATGGTGTTTGACAGAATGACGAAGTGGCCGACGAGGTTTGATACAGAGTAGTCGTTGACAGCCAAGGTTGCCGCCGTACAGTACCAGTGTCAAACTAAACAAGCGAGCCTTCAGCCGAAGGGAGTGGTTCCTCTTCGAGTGCGCCTTTTGCTGCAATAAGTTGGTAATGATGAGCCAAGTGAATAGAGAAGAGAAACGGAGAAAAGAGGAATTGATGTTACTAAGGAGCGCAGCTAAGAAAACCGATCGAATTGGCAGCTACCGTGGAATGGCAGTCTTTTCTGTTAATTGTGGAATTGTGCAACTTTTCTGTTTTCCTGCATCGTTTCGTCGCTGCCGACAATCGAATGACGCAGACAGCCACAAAAGGATAAAAGTATAATAAAACGCGAACCCTGTTCCTGCAGGGACACAATTGGAAGCCTTGCGGCAAGTCAGGTCTGGATGGGTCTTTGTTGCAAAAACTGCGTCCAAATCCGATTCAAATGTACCTTTTTCACAAAAAGTGATGTGGAAACAAGACGCAAAGCTACGCTCACACGAGCGCATGGAGAAACGAAGCAGTGGTACAAAAGGTTACTCGGCTTCCTGTAACTGACTCCGGCGCATCTTCTCTGCCTCGAGGTTCTCGTACAAGAGGAACAGTGCAGATTCGTTGGCCTTGGCGGTGCCCATGATGGTAAACATGCGCTCGCCTGTTTCATCATGTGGTGCCTGGATGCATCACTTCATTAGTTCCAACCAAGCTTTTACTTTTTCATGAGAGCCAGGCGCGTCTCATATGGACAAGAATCATACCTTTGCAATGGAGATGCGGGCTCCCGACGTCTTACGGATCTCACTGATCTTGCTGCCGGCACGTCCGATGATGCAACCAACCATATCAGCAGGGATGCTAATATTTTGCGTCTGGATTTCTTCTCCATTCTCGTCATGTGTGGGGGGCCCACGGCTGGCTGCATCTGAATCTGATCGGCGGTTGAAAGGCCGAGCACCTCCACCGTTGCTGAAGTCAGCTCCGTTGCCCGTGCGCATAACACGGGGGCTGGCGTAGTCGCTTCTTCCGCCGCTGGCGAAGCTGCCACTGAGACTGCTAGACCCGGCTTGGGTGCGTACAACAGGGTTGTAGAGAACAGTGCCAGTTCCACGCTGCCAGTCATCGACCAGACACTTGCATATCTCCCAGACAGCGCGCTGTATACCTTCCGGCGTGCCCTGGACCTCGACAATTCGTTCGGTGGACTGGGGAAGCATTTCCTTCTGGGCCACCATGCGCACGCCAGACACATCCTGAATGTGCTTGATCTTGAGACCCTGTCTGCCAATAATGGTACCCATCTGATTATGGGAGATTAAGAGTTTGATAGCTTTACTAAGATTAGTTGCCTGCGCGTTCGAACAACCTGACTCGCTGATTGGGTCGATTGGAAGACTTACGATGAGTACCATTGCTTTGAACGATTCCTCCCATTCCCATGGCAGGAGCGCCCTCGAGCAGAGCTCTGGCCACAATGGCGTAGGCCTTGGATATGGCATCGCATTCGCCAGTTATAGTGAGAACGCGATCATGAACGCCTTGAACTACTTTGCTGACACCGGCCTTGACACCCGTCTCATCTCGGAGATCAGCAACATTCTTGCCACCTTTTCCAATGATAACTCCTGCTTCCTTGGACGAGACAATAGCTCGGAGGGTGAGTTGGGCTTGGGCGTATTCCTCGTCCGTCTTAGGGGCGAGCTCGCCATCAGGACCGAGTCTATCTTCCAGCTTGAGCTGGTCCATATGGTCAATGAGGTCATTGCCGTTGGGAGGAGCGACTTCCTGGGAGGCAGCCATGACGAATGGAAGTCGGCAGGTGGTATCAAGGAGACAGGTAGGTAGGTTTGAGTCGCGGGGTGGTGTCACGAATACAATGGCGCTCGTGACTTAGACCAGAGCTGTGGTGACGGAGAATTTGGCCAAGCGGGGCTCGCAAATGAGAAGTCTCTATTGGGACAATATCAGTATGTTTGGCTGGAACGTAGAAGACAGCAATCTGATGACACATCCGTCGCAACCAACTCCAAGGAAAACCAGGGCGACTTGCACATGGCGTATGGAACAGACTGCAAATCCAACTCAATAGCCCGAGAGACAGGCCTTGCGCCGCAGCGTCCATCATGAAACAAGTGTAGTGCGAAGTATACACAAAACAGACCGACCTTGATAGGTGCTCACCTCAACGACACGGGATGCAACAGCCAAAGATGAAGCCCGAGGCGCAAAAGCACAGTTTTTAGATCGGCTGATGCGCGGAAAAGTTAGATACCTAGATACCGTCGTGGAGGGTTGTGATGGTATTTTCCCTTTGTTTGGCAGATGGTGGGACGGCGGGACGCGGTGGTGGGGTTGGCGGACTGGGTAGACGAGGTGACGAGGAAGGCAGAGTCGGCGTTGTGACAAGAAGAGGAAGGACACGCCTAGCAAGGAGGAGCAGGTTGTGAGGTCGGGACGAAGGTTGAGGTGCTGAAGGGGAGGAGGAATGGAGTAAAGCAGGAGAAGAGGAGAAGACGGAGAGGAGGACGGTGGTGGTGGGTGAAGAAAGAGGATGTGATGGGTAGAGAGTCGTGGTGGAGGATGAGGGATGAGAGTTGGAGAAAAAGGTCTGGTGAGTTTGACAAGCAAGAAGATCGAGCACGCACACTAGCGTGACTACCTAGGTACTTCCGGATCGTGTGGCGCGCGCCGGTTCAGGTGCAGGTGCAGGCGCGGGCGAGCAGTCGGTGGAGTTTGCAGCACTAAGCTGAGTGGCCGGCGGGCCTGGAGGACCATGGATGGCAATTGGAATCTTGGAATCAGTGGTTCGAGGGC
>KQ061803.1:2741-12969 GCA_001008035.1 Atkinsonella texensis
AAAAAAAAAAAAAAAAAAAGGGCAAATTTACCTGCTGCGAGGAGGAATCCGTAAGAGGAGCCGAGACTCCAACGATTTTTGTCCGCCCGATTTCACACCGTAACGTGACAAGGATTGACCATCGAAGCGTACAGATTCTGACAAAAAAGCTCATGCACGTGCATGAATCAACTACCTGGGGCAGATGATTCAGGAAGATGAGGACTGCGGAGTCGACGGCGCATCAAATAAATGCCCAGGAGGCGTAGATTCACTTGCGGCAGTACTGTTCAACTATTTCGTGAAGAGGGTTGGACCTGTTTGACACCCATCGAATTGACAGTACAAATGTCTTTCCTTTATCAACCTCGAAACGTTTTACGCTGAGCTGGTCGCGTGTCAGATGCAAGCATATACCGCTGTCGTTTCTATCGCACAAGGTAATAGACTGGAAAGCATTAATCCCGGCTTCGGGATCCTAGACTGAAGAGTATGCTGGGACGTGACTAGCACCGTGAGCAGCACCGTGAGCTTCTGATCTGCCCTGGAGAAGGAGGAAGAAAGACCGCAAGGAAACAGGCCATGGATATGGATATGCACAAGCCAAGCTCGTGTACAAAGTCCGATTTTGCACGTGCATCGCAGCTCCGTTGATTACCTGCATTGACACAAGCCGTGGACGTGCCGAATCATAACAACGCAGATCTCCGATGACAGGACAAAGGAAGATTTCGGAAAATTGGAAATAGAACACATCATCACATGAAGATGAATTTTAGCATCCGTTACGAGGTATTTCACCCAGCAGTGGCCAGCCCCCAGTGCCCAGTGAGTAGCTGTCAGTGCGTACCGAATACGTGTAATTGTGAGGATGCTTCCTGAGTAAGCGACGATTAATCTCTTCGAGTACGCGCATGTTCCAAAGGAAAGAAGCCCATGCAAGCGTACTTGAGGGCCTGGATTAGTCCAGCAAAACCTTTCTTGCTATCATTTCGAGTACGAATTAACGGCATTTCGAGCCACAGGGCATGTATGAGTAGTTGCGGTGGTGGATGCGGAGAAGGAGACTGCGGGGGGGAGGGGGGGCAAGGGAGAAGACTGAAGTGATTTATTTGTACGATGAGACAAAATGAAGGTAATAAGTTTGTTTCTCAACGGGCGCAATGCAGCATGGACAGAACAGTTTCTGGGGCAAGTGGTTTCCTGCTGGGAAGGCGCGAGTGTTGGACCATCACCGTGTCTGTGGTGCTGGTTCAAGCCTTTTCTCCATGTTCTAAGGGACCCGAGGTCTTGACAGAAAAATTGGTACATTTTGGCGATCTAAACCACCAAGAAAAGCGGTGCGACCTCCTGGTTAATATGCCGGCCGCGTGGGACCCGTACCTCGCTGTGTGTACACATGCATACATAGGTACACACAACATACATACATACAAGCCTCCATTGCCCACATTCAGTTCAAGGTGGGCATTTTGAGGCGGGCCAGTGGGTACTATACTAGACTCACCCCATCCATACCGCGGGCAAAGTTGCTCGTCAGCGGAAGCTTCAAGGCCTGACAGCGCTCCCAAGGTACAATTTCGGGCGCGCGAGTCCTCTGTTTCCTCTATGTTGGCGCTGCCAGAGCCTCTTCTAACGATGCGCCAGTTCCCAAGCCCAAGGTGCAGGCGGGGGCGTGTCCGTAGCAGCTGTGGCCCTGTCTGCTGTCTGCTGCTTCTGGGTCTCATGTCCTGGTCCTGGGGTCCATGTCTTGGGCCACCCGCCTGCCCTCTTGCTCTCAGCCAGTTCTGCGCTGTTCTGCTGTCTTTGTCGTCAAGCTGCTGCCCTGGCTCCTCGTGCTTTTGGTCGCCGCTTGCACCAGCCTTCTCACCCTGCCCGTTCTCTTCAATTCTCCTCTCTACCGCTCATCTGCAACCTCTAGAGGTTTGTCCGAACGACGGCACCTCTGTTTCTTTTTCTCAAGCCGTCCTGTGTGGCATCCCCGTCGAACCTGTTCTCGCGCCCTCGCCATTGGCCATATCTCTTAGATTTCCTTGCGACCCGTCGACATCCATCCTTCATGCCTCACGACCAGGACCCCCTCGCCAATATACCCCAAAGCATCACGGCTCATTTACCCACGGAGGCCCACGTAGACTCTCACCCACTTTCTACGACCTCCGGCTTTTAAACGAAGACGGTGTAATACGCGTGACCCCCATTCGTTTCTTCCCAGGGAGCCTCAGTCTTTCGCGATTGTGCTTGTGCTTGCTGTTGATCGGGCTGCGAAAGTCCTCGACTGGGCACCTCTCTTTGTCGACGCTAATAGATATCGATTCTTGTCCGTCTTGGCTGCTTCTTTTGTCGAGCCTGCCATCTTATCTGACCAATTCACTGAATCTTTGCTTTCTGTCCGCCTTAACGCTGGTGGTAACAGTACGCAAGACATTTTGCCTTCATCTCGACGACGACGGAGGGCTGCACTCTGACTCCTCTTCGCTACCGCCACAAACTCTATGCACCTCGTCTTTTTGCGAACCTTACTCGAGTCCCGCACAAACCATAAATCCTCCCCTTCTCAACGACACCTACTACTTGACGCGCCTCGAACTCGTTTTGATTCTATGGATATTCCTACAACAACATAAAAAAAGCTTCGTCTATTTTCGCTGCGCAGCGTCCCGTTACACTTTTGCCCGCGCTTACCCGCACATCGATACGGACGGCTCGCAAATCACGACCCATCGTCTTTGGTTACTTGATATTTTGCGTCCGGTGGCCCAATACTTCCGCAACGTTGCAGACACATCGCGGGTCACTCTGAGCCATCAAATTTGGATGTCTCAGCGTCAGGTGCCGCATCGAGTTAGGACGTGCTAGTCATTTACATCAAGCGGCCATGGCCGCCAATATGCAGCACATGGCTGGGGCTGGCCAGATGATGCCCCAGCAGCTGCGACGGCCACAAACTTCCCACCAACTCCAGCAGATGGTGTATCAAAGTCTTCTTCAAAACTCACAGGTCACCAACAGTCTTGCATGGCAGGCAAACATCAGCCTCAACGACCGCATGGGCAAAACCATGGAGCTGTACGAAGCGGACCACCAAGGCTATGTGAAATGAACAAGACGCTAACGTGAAACCAGGATTTCAAATATTGCTTTAGCAATCAACGGCATTGATCATGTGCGAGCTGCGGAATTCGGCTGCAATTACGAACGTGAAGTTTTCCACAAGTCACCAAGCAAGGTAAATATCAATCAATCACTATCATTATGCTCCCTGGCGATGGCATGCTTACACGATATGCTAACTTAACCTAGGAGGCCTATGATCAAACCATGGCAACCAAAACAATGGAGTTCTTCAAAAAGCGACAGGCCAACGAACCCAACATTCAAAGTACCCTCAATGCCAATGCTCAGGCACAGGCAGCCCAGGCAGCCCAAGCCCAAGCCATAATGAGCATGCAAGCACAAATGGGTCGTGGCATGGGCCAACCTCAGCAAGGCTTTCAGCATCTCCAACACCAAATGCAAGGCACACAGATGGCCCAACAAGCTCAACAACAGATGGGCATGGGCATGGTGAACCAAGCTGGTCGTGGAGCCATGCCACCGAACCAGCAGGCTGTAACGATGCAAAACAGACAGCCTCAGCAACAGTTCCCCAATGACATTTCTCGTCTTGCCCAAGCCGACAGAGCCAAGGTGATGGACCTTGCTGCCAAAATGATGGCACAGGCCTCGGAGCAACAGAAGAATGCCACTAGACTGACGCTGTCACAAAGATTGTCACCACAACAGTTGGCAGAATTTCAGGCACAGGGAAGGGATCCATTGGCTTGGTTCTTTCAAAACCAGGCTTACCAGTTGCTGAAAACGAATATGAGCCGCCTTCAGCAGCAACAGCAGCAGCAGCAGCAGCAACAACAACAACAACAACAACAACAACAACAGCAGCAGCAGCAGCAGCAGCAGCAGCAACAGCAACAGCAGCAACAACAACAACAAGCTGGTGCTCAGAATCAAAACGGAGGGCAAGCCGTAGCTGCAATGATGCAGCAACAACATAGTCAACAATCCTTCCAACAACGACAAAACATGATGAACGCCAACCAGCCGACGGATTTTTCTCATTTCACTCCTAATATGGAGAGCATTAAGGATCAGCAAATGAATGGTCTCATGGCTCAACAAGCCGGCCAGATGGTCGTACCTGCTAGCTCAGGCGGTGCCCAGCATGCCACCCCTCAGCCAGGAAATCAAAATATCCCAGGCGCACAAGGGCAGAATCAGACGCCTCGTCAAGGCCAGCAGCAGTCGAAGCAGCAGCAAATGAAGATGGGCCAGGCTGCCCAGCAGAACCAGAGCCAGCTGCAGCTGAAGATGCAACAGCAGAATCAACCAAATGGCATGCCCCCAACCCGAAGTCCTGGCATGAATACCTTGAACACCCCAGTGTCACGGGCGCCTGGAGGCATGAATCCGATGGGCGGACCGGGAATGGGCCAGGGTACAGTACCTTTCGGGGATCAACGGTTTAACCAAGGCACACAACGACCAAATAATCCAGCATTTAACAACATGCTTGCCAACATGACACCGGAACAGCGCTCATCTGTTCAAGGGCTACCACCAGATAAACTCAACGAAGTCTTCCGAAGGTGGCAGAGCCAAAGGCAGGAGCAAATGATGAACGGCGGTCAGATGAATCAACAGAGTCGCCCGCAGAATCAATTTGGTGGACAAATGAATCTGGGCATGGGCGGTGTCGGACCTCAGGGCATGCAACAGCCCACTGCTGGAATGCCTGTCAACCAACAGCAGATGCAGATACCACGCATGCCGATACAAAATAACCAGGCTCAAGCCATGATGGACGCTATGGATTTGCCAACGCAGGTGCAAACCATTGTAGGGCAACTGCCGGTAGACGTTAAGAAATGGCGCGACTTGAAGATTTGGCTCAGCCAGAACAGTGCATTGCCTAATTCGACGCGTGGCCAGTTGGGTGTGCTTCAGCAACGACAGTTTCAGGCTCTGATGCAAAAGCGTGCCGCTATGCAGAATCCTGGCCAAAACGGGAATATTAATGCACCGACTGCAATGCCGAATGCCGGAATGAATATGTCCAACCAGCAGCAGATGGCGATGCAGAGGGCAGTGAGCAACATTCCGGCACATGTTCTCCATGTGTCAGCTCAAGACCTCATCAATGTGCGGTCGCAGCGACCGAATCTGGCAGCTGTGCCAGATGAGCAGCTGCGCAACATGGTGATGATGATGAAGAAGACCACATGGCAAGCGCAGCAGCAAGCGCAGCAGCAAACGCAGATGCGGGCACAGGGACAGGGCCACACGCCAGGCCAACCCCAAACTCCTGGGCACATGGGTGGTGGGCAAGCCCCAATGGCTCAGACTCCAATTCAAGTGCAACAAACTTCACAGCAACCGAACAGAACACCACAGCCTCAAACTCGTACAAGCCCGTTGACCATGGCTCAGACTGCTTCTATGCAACCTGCTGGACAAAGGCAACAACAGAGCCAGACAAACAACACTCAACCTCGTAACACTTCGCAGTCACAACCCGCCAAGAGTTTAAAACGACAAAGTAGTGATGATGCTGCAGACACACCGGCGGTCGCAAAAACCGCTGCTGCCGCTTCACGACCCATCTCGCAGCCGAATCAGCCACAGCTTCCGAAGGGCATGCCTACGTTGACACCGCAGCAGATTGCTAATCTCGGTCCGGAGCACCGAGCTAAATACGAGCAGTTGCTGAAGCTTCAGATGGCTGGACAAAACCAAAGTGGGAACTTGATGCAGCAACCGAACGCGGAGGCACTCAACCGACTACGCATCATCAGCCAAGAAGAAGGGCGACAATTTAGCCAGGAGACGATGCCCGATATCAACATGACTCCGCAAGTGCATAGTGAGACCAGTGCCAAACTTCAACGAATCGCTGGAGACATGAATAAGGTCAGCCGTGGTCTTACCAAGTGGTACTCGATCACCCATGATGATGCGAGAGCCAAAATGTTCTTCAGAACTGTAAGTCTTTTCCCTGTAAAATTCACCTGTCCGCTTCCGTCCCACTTTCCTGCTCGGCTGGAAAGGCAATCGGCCAGATTATCTGAGTCACGGCTAAACTTTTTTTTTTTTTTTTTTTTTTCCGCAGCGGCTCCAAATTATGAGACAATTCTCAGACGGCGAACCGATGAAGGTCTTGAAGGACAAGTTCAGCATCAATTCAGCGGAAATTGACCAAGCTCGAGCGATGCTGGAGAGCATGGCCAAAGATTTAGCCAAGAGCATGTACAACAGAGGTATGATGAAGGCTGGCCAGCAACTGCAGCCTGGTCAAGGAGCAACTTCTGGTCAAACTACTCAAGGGGCATCATCGCAGCCGCTCCAACAACAGCAGAAACAACAGCAAAATTCACAGGGCCAACCCGCACCTCTGAACGCTGCCAATCTCGAGAAGAACTCTCAGGCGTTGAAGAATCAGCAAAAGTCGAGCGGCAAAGGTGCCCAGGTTCCTCCTGCTCCAACTACTGCACAAGCCCCTTTCCAATTCGGAGCTTCATCGCCTCATGGTAACCCCAGCTATATTGGCAAGCCGAAGGACATCAACCTCCAGCTGCCACCGGCACGGAAGAAGGCCAAGCTCTCCGGCCAACAACCAGGTCAAACACTACGAAGTGGCGCCCCACTTTCCCCTAAAATAGCAAAGAATTCTTCTCCAGAAATACGCCGCCAGGAGCCACCCAAACCGGTATTCCTTTGCCAAGAGCCAGACTGTGACATGGCAGCCATAGCATTTGCTAGCGAACAGTCTCTACAGAGTCATGTCGAAGAAGAGCACACCAAGCCCAAGGAGGATCCGGTCAAATTTGTCAAAGAGAATCTGGCTTTGGCGCTAGGCTTAGAAATTGATGGAAGGCCTAAAAAGGTGCAAAAGCCGGTCGAGGGTGCGGCAGCTATGACAACATCAGCTTCAAAGCAGGGCCAGACGCCTAAGAACGCTGCTGCGACACCTGCATCACAAGAAAATGCGATGAAGAGAACAGGAAGTGCCCTGAGCAAAGGCGCAGAGGGAAAGACGAAGAAGGCTGATGGCGACTCGAAGCCACGAAAATCCAGTCCTTGGGCCGGATGTACTATTGATCCTCAAGCGCTGCTCAACAACCTTGGATTTGAAAAAGGTCTACCTAACATTGTCAGCGACGCACAACTCTACCGTTCCTGGACACCGAAGGACACGCCCGAATCTAGTAAAGACAGCGGAGCCAGCGAACCGAACAGCGATATTTCGGAAGGAGCCGCATTGGAGATTGACGTGAACTGGCAGTCGTTTGACACTGACATCTTACTGGATTTGAACAAGACTTCTCTGGAAGGGGAACTGGGCAGTCTTGACCCCAATCTTCTTCTGGATTCAAATCCAGGGCCTGCTCCGGACTGGGATGACGTCACTGTCGATTTCTCCAAACCTTTTCAGCTGGATATGTCCCAATACCCTTTGGGCTGCTGAACGCAGCTCAAGGCCTTGCAACGATTGTCTGATGGCACGAGAACAGTATTCGATTAAAGGATATGAGGTATTTGATCATGCTGTCTTTTTTTTTTTTTTTTGGAATCGGCGGACAAGGCAATGATATATGAGTTTATACCTTGTTGATTTATTCCCCCTCCCCCCCTTGCGTTGAGTTGAGCTTTGCACTACGGAGCTGCAGAATACATATACCCGAATTACGAATCTGCGGAAGGCGGAAAAGGTTTTCATGGCGTCAGCCAGCAACAAAAAGAGTACTTTCTTTCTTTCTTGTTGACTTCCATTGCGGGAAAACATGGAATCAGCAGGGTCTAGAGGATCTATAGAAGGGATTGAACTGAAGCTCAGTGAACAGGCTCCCAGTGGCACAGACTGGGGCTCGTACTGGCGTTGGGCAACTTGAATTTGGTCAAGGAGGAGGTGGTTTTCACTTGACATGTCTCTACCGGCACATTGTTTCTAGCCTGGAGGATCTAGATGCGCTTTTGGAGTCGAGTTATAATCATTGGAACTGCACAGGTGGGAGACGAATTGGATTTGAACACGGGATACCTCGGCCGCGTTAACGTTAGATAGACGCGACAGAAAGGGTTTTATTATGGTGGGATTTCAGTCTTTTTAGAAGCGCCGTCTCCGAGCTCTGAAGGAGCGAGCGAATAAAGCGATTTTGTGCATGTCTCAACTTTAGTCCGGTCCAAGGTCAAAGATGCTGCTCTGTTAGTTTGCGATGCTGTGACAGGCCAGCCCAGGAAGCCAAGTTCGCGCCACGGGCACACCAACAAGGCTGCGTGCTACATATAACCGTACGTTACTAATCCAACTTGTTTCCGATAAAAAAAAAAAAAAGGATTTAGAAAGGGGCACAGCCAAGGTTAGCTAGCAGAGATCCGGCATGCCCGCCAATGGCTTCATTATCTTGACAACGTGGGGAAGCAACATGGGGAAGCAGCATGGCAAGCGTAATTGGTTTAGTGGTAAAATTCTCCGTTGCCATTCGCGCAGCGTCGGGGAGCCCTGGGTTCGATTCCCAGATTACGCAAGCACTTGTACTTTGTTTTTTTTGTATTTTTGACCCCATGCTTTATCGTGGTGTCTTTTTTTTTTTTTTTTTTTTTTTTGTGTACCTTTGCTGGCAGAACGCGGGTGAACATGCATGCGTGCAGATGATAGTGCGGCTGTGAAGGTCCGATTAGACTATGTACCCATCAGGGCTGGGGCTCATGATTTTATCTAACAAAAAACCAGCTGCAGGACTACGCAAACGGAACAGCATCCCATCTTACCCTCCGCAAATGCCTCTCCGGGTCCTTGACATGGCCCCTCGCGTGCAACCACCTCCGGTTATCAAGCAGGATGACGCTCCCAGCAGGTAGATTCTCTGCCGTGAGGCGAACAACGGCATGACCGCTGGCTTCTGCGGCTCGCAGCGCGGCATCCAGCTCCTCGAGCGCCCTCTCCGCAGCGCCTGTGAGCGGCGATACGATGTCCTGCCGCAGACGCATCATGTCATGGCCGGTGCTGGTCACAGCGACGACTTTCCCGACGATGTGGCCGTCTCTCGCAGGGTCCTTGACGAACTCCCTGGGCACGGAGATGCGGAAGTGCGGCTGCTGCAGCGCTCGTCGCGCGGACGGGGAGAGGCGGTCCATGAGGCTCGCCACGCTCATGAGGGAGAAGGTGCCGCCGCCGAAGCGGTCGTGCTGCAGGACATGCAGGGCGATGTAGCGAGGCACCGACTCCTCGTAGCTGCAGTCCGTGTGCCAGGGGAACTCGGCCATGGTCTCGCTGCGGGCCTGGTGGTCTGCGGTCTGGAAGTCGTGGCGGGCGGGCCGGACGTCCCAGAACCAGCCGCGGGATGCGCTGTGCGAGATGGGCAGCCTGTGGCCGTGGCGCGTGCTCTGGTTGAGGCTGATGATGAGGTTCTGGAGGTAGCGGCTTTCCGGGTCGGGGAAGTCGAGGGTTACTCGGAGCACGCCTTGGTTGGCGAGGTGCGAGGAGACGAGCTCGACGTGCTGCCTGTTGCTGGAGGCGGAGGGCTTCTTGGCTGAGAGGTGAGGGATTCGCGTGGCCGTGGCCGTGGTCGGGTTGAAAGACGGGGACGGGGGGGGTATTGATGGCTGTGAGGATGAGATGGATGCGAGGCCTTGGAGGAGGGGTTTGGTCGAGTATGGCCTGGTGAGACGGCGGATGCTGGCTTGGTATGGATTCATGGTTGCGATGCTGTGTTGGGCGTCTGGGTGGGATCCTGCTGCATATATGCACGCGCCTGATGACGAGAAGCGCGGAGAGAAGCGGCAAGTAGTTTTCCAAGGCTGAATAGACCAGGACTGTTCCGTCAAGACGGTATTGGGTTCTCGAAACTACCGTCAGCCAGCGTCTTGAAGAAAAAAGCCTGCTTGTCGAAGGAAACAAGGACAATTCGCAATATCCTTCCGTGACAGAAAGCCAGGCGGTTCCAGTCTTGTCTTGACCACTGCTTATAAATACTGCGAAAAAAAAAAAAAAAAAAAAAAAAGCTATCCCAGTTCCATATGCCGGCTTACTTGGACAAGCAAGTACTTTTTCCTTTCTTTCTTTCTCTCCTCTCTTATTCAAAGTCGCTCCAAGGCCGTTCGGCACCACGTTGCCGCGACCCACGGAAAACAGATTATCTTGGTCCCCCTTCCCCCCCCCCCCCCCCCCTGCAAGAACCCATGAAACCCCTCC
>KQ061803.1:13506-34701 GCA_001008035.1 Atkinsonella texensis
CCCCCCCCCCCCCCCCCTGCAAGAACCCATGAAACCCCTCCACCATTTCTGTGGTCCATCGTGGGCCGACTTCATCGTAGCTGCTCTCTCTCGTCTTGGGACGTGGGGAGTGGAGAAAAGAAGCGGCACAGCAAGGCAGCCGCGAAGAAAAACGTTACCATGCTGTGGGATGATCACGATGGGCAAGCAGGACGTCGCTTCGGGGAATTTCGGAGACAACGGCACAGAGGTGCTCGGCGGTTTCTCTCTCTCTCGCGAGTTCGCATTACAGCTTCAATGTTGTTGTCGGCAGGTTAGCAAGCGAGGTTTAGTTGGCGAGGGGTCGGGGGTTATTTTCCGAACCTTACCGGACTGCATTGCGCCGACGACGTTGGGCAAGGCTGGCTTGGCTGACTTTGGGTACGAGGGCGGGGGTAGCTAGTCGATGCGGAGGCAATAGGCTATTAGCATGGTAGCCTATAAAATAGGCGGCACTATTCAAGGGAAGCTAGTAAAGAGCGTTTTGCAATTCATGCAGGGACACTCTATCTAGCTGTAGTTGCTCTCACAGTCTGTCATTTGATTCCTCGTGACTGGTGGGTCAGGGCACGAAAGGGACCGTAGATGCAATGTACGTGTGATTTCTGTGCTGGAACGTTGAGAAACGCTGCAGCCCAGTGACGCTAACTCGACTTAATTAATGCTGATGTGTTGCGGGTACGTACCCCGCTAGCCCCAGTCGCGTTGAGTTACAAGGGGTGCAGGGAAAAGCGGGGCGCGTTAGGCTGGCCTCGGCTAGTTGCAGGGTCGCTTGCGAGGTTGCGCTTACGAGGAAGCCCTTCAAGGTTCTACCTACCAGATTGCACTGCCACGGCACATTTGCGTCTCCGCCGGATGCCCAGACGGGGTGGAATGACGTAGGCGGCGGGGCTTTGAAGTCTGCGCGTGGCGTTGCTCGTGTGCCACATCAGGGGTGCACTGATTCTACCAGATAGCAGCGTACACAAACAAGGTTAATATACTTACTTGTAAATGAAAATGCACTCGCGACAAACCAGTCATTCAAGTCTTATTATTTACTTTCTATATAGAAATTCCAAAGTCTACTCCACGGTCAAATTAAAAAAAAAAAAAATTGCACCAGTGTCACGCGACTCAAAGGAATAACTTCCCGACGCCATCTCAAGTGTGTCAATCTAGTACGGCCTGATCTGGATTGAACCATGGCATCCCATCGAGCTGCCCAGTCTACTTCCTGCCCCCTTGCGACAAAGGGAATTAAAACGATAGAATCAAGTTCTTTCCAAAAAGAAGAATGAATGCCATCTCCCCTTATGAAACAATGGTACAAGCCCCCAAGACCCCAGCTTCAGCAGCGGACCAACTGCTTCAAAAGTTCAGCCCGATCCGCGACTTTTGCAAAATGAGCCCTGCCAGCTTCAGGAGGGTGTCGCTCGTCAGGAGCTCGAGCACCTGCAGGTGCGCAAGCAGCTCCTTGCTGATCCAGTTGCGCAACTCGATGGCGTTGAGCGAGTCCAACCCGCACGCCGTGACGGACGAGTCAAAGCCGAGGTCGTCCTCGCTCACGAGCAGGATGGCGGACAGCTTCTTGATCAGGCCGAGCGCAACCGCCTGCTCAGCCTCCTGCGCACAGCGA
Source organism: Atkinsonella texensis (assembly GCA_001008035.1). Taxonomy (NCBI): domain Eukaryota; kingdom Fungi; phylum Ascomycota; class Sordariomycetes; order Hypocreales; family Clavicipitaceae; genus Atkinsonella; species Atkinsonella texensis. The sequence continues at coordinate 15,143 of KQ061803.1, forward strand.
GCGGCCGAGACGACCTGCTTGATGGAGACGGCCTGCGACGACGACGAGTCGACAACGGCGTCGTTGCCCGCCGCCGCCGCCGCCGCCGCCGCCGCGACCAGGTTGGCGAACCGGGCGTCGTGGATCGCGTAGGGCGGCCGCGCGCTGTTCTCAATGTTGAGCCCCGTCAGTATCTGGCAGTCGGGCGCCCAGTCGCCGAAGCCCTCGATGGCGGCGGCCAGCAGCGCGTGCAGCTCGGCCTCGTCGGCCGTGTTGCCCCGGAGCGTGCCGCCCATGACGATGCCGCGGCGCTCGGCGTTCTCGCTCAGGTAGCCCACGTCGTCCATGGCCGGCAGGTCGATGGCCACGGCTGGCAGGCCCTGGGCGCGCCGGTGCCGGGCCAGGCTGTCCAGGAAGGTGTTGGCCGCTGCGTACGCGGCCTGGCCCTTGTTTCCGATGACGCCGGCGATGGACGAGAGGAGGATGAACATGTCTAGCTTCTGGCCGAGGAGGGCCTTGTGCGCGTTCCATGCTCCTGCGACCTTGGACTGCACTACTGCGTCGAAGTCTGCGAACTGCATCTTCTCAAAGAGCATGTCCTAAGGGGGAGGGGGCAAAGAAAAAGGTGTCAGTCACTTGCCAGTGGTACTCTTTTTTCTTTTCTTTTTTTTTTTTGGTATGAAAAATCTTCAAAGTTACAACATGCACTTACTCGGAGAACCATGGTAGCGTGTACCACGCCGCGGATAGGAAGAAGAGACGTCGCACATTCCTTGAGCGTAGCGTCGAGACTGCAAAAGTCGGCAATGTCGCAGGCTCGTACGTGAATCTTGGACCCGGAGGCCCCGAGATCACGGATGAGTTCCTCCACCTTGCTGTTCGTGCCGCTGCGAGAAACCAGGATCACACTGCCGGCACCCTTGTGTACCATCCACTTGGCCATGGACCGGCCGAGACCTCCTGTGCCCCCGAGAATCACGTAGGATGCGTCCCCGGAGAACATGTTCTTCTTCTTCACCTGAGGGTGTGTGGCCATGACCTGTTGGTCCTGGGCGCGGTGAGCCAACACAAGCTTGCCCGTCGTCTTGCCCCCTTGCAACAGTCGAAGGGCCTTCTCCACGTCCGAGATGCCCATGGCCGTGATGGGATGGATGGGCCCGATCTTCTTCTGCTCCATCGCTGCCATCACTGACTTCATCACCCTGCCCATAATGCGCGGTCTCTCGGCAGCGAGCACCGTCAGGTCGACGGAGCTGAAAAGCGCATTGTGGTCGAAGCGCCTCATCTCGAGCCGGGTGTTGCTCGTGATGTCTCGCTTGCCAATCTCGACAAACCGCCCGAAGTGGCCGATGCAATCCCAGGTCTCGCGGAGCAGCTCACCGGCCAGCGAGTTCAGAACGACGTCAACGCCTTGGCCCTCGGTCATGGCCCGGATTGCTGGTCCGAAGCTGGTGCTGCGGCTGTGGAAGATGTGATCGTCCGGAATGCCGTACCTCTCCATCATCAGCTGCTTCTTGTCTGCGCTGCCGACTGTGGCGAAGATTTCGGCTCCCGTCATCTGCGCGAGCTGGATCGCACATTGTCCGACGCCGCCGGCCGCCGCGTGGATGAGCACGCGCTCGCCGGCCTCTAGATGCGCGATATCGACAAGTGCATAGTACGCGGTACAATAGGCAACGGGTATTGAGGCTGCAACTTCCATGGTCATGTCATCCGGTATCTTGGCAGCACTGGTAGCTGGGCACCGAGCAAAGGTGCGGTAGGCTCCAAGAGGCATGGCACAGACTCGATCGCCTACAGCCAGACATGTCACGGCCGAGCCGATTCTCGCAATCCTACCACTGCACTCGACTCCCATGTACGGGCTGGCGAGTTGGCCCATGCAAATGACGACATCTTTGAAGTTCATGCCAGTTGCCTCGACGAATATCTCCACCTCATCCTTGTCGAGAGGAGTTTCCTCGTCGTCTCTAAAGTACAGAGTGTCCAGTGCACCAGGACGCTGGATGTCGAGCTTGAGACGTCGACTGGGCTGGTGAAATGGTTGAAGGTATGGGACCGAGGCCTGCGTTTCGCGCTGGATAAAGGTGTTCAACTCCACATTCTCGACTATGCGAGGTACCACAATCCTGCCGCCCTCTTCATAAAACTCCATGTTCGCCTTCTCTTCTGATTGGTGCACGAGCATGTGCTGGAAGGTTTCGGTGACAAGAAGTGCTTGCTTAGATGCCGTTGTTTTGCAGGAAGCATCAAAGTCGAGCGTGGCGATCTGCTTGCCCATTTCCGATCGAATTGTTCGAATCAGACCCAAAGCCATATTGCGATGTGGGTTCTGTGCGTTCTTGAAAGCGCCAGACGTGACCCAGAGGAACGTTCCGGAGCTGATCAGGATCTGTTGAACTCTGTCGAACAAATCTGATGTCATCTTCTCGAACACGGAGCAGTCCAGTTCGTAAAGGTTAATGCATGTCCTATTCGCGACAGCAACAACAACGTCGTCGTCATCAAGGGAGCTGACGGTAGGGCTTTGTCCTGTTCGGAACTCAATCTTTTCCACCAAGGCACTGATAAGGGGGTCAGTTGATGGGCGGCAGGTCAGTAAGACGACATCCTTGGCATCACGCCAGACATCAGAGACAGTGCTCCCATTCGTTGCGCCATGACCCTTTGTGACCACTCCATTTTGTTGGCCGTGCCCATTTACTGTATCCTTATTCCCGTTCGCATGTGTATGGTTAGTCACACCATCTAGGTGTGTTGTTCCATTGATGGCGGCAGTGTCGGCGTCGGTAGTTGACTTGGAGACAGCTTCGTCATCGATTGGAGTCCAAATTGTTCTGTATCCAAGTTTCTTCGCTTCCAGGGTGTCAAGGGCGTCATCCTTGACAGGACTGACTTCAAAACCTTTGATAATGATGGATGGCTCGTCAGGGCTGCGGCAGTTCAAAGCCTGGATCAGGACCTCTGTTGTTGTAGGTCTGGAGAGATCAGTCTTGCCGTGTACGTAGACATCGTACTGGGCACCGGCTTCTGACGGAATGTTCTTCTGCAACTGCATCTCCTTCGCAGCCGACGGCATATACAGGCATGGCATAACGCCACGACCAGCACCGAGAACGACAAAAGTATGCTGGAACAAGAGGTCCAAGAACGCAGCGTTGATGATGGTATTAGTCTGATACTTCTCAGGCATAGTGGCCGCGGTATCCGGAATGACTACTCCGCCGATGCCATGCTCGAGGTTGTCACAAGCTGTGATGCTGTGGATGTTCTGCAGTGTCGGCCCGTAGCCTGCTCCCTTTTCTCGCAGTTCACTGTAGAATGCAGAGGTAGGTAGCTCGGTCTTGCAAACCTTTCTAGCCCTGGCCACAAGGTCGGCCGCCTCATTGCTCACGACACTGCAGACCTGGTTGGCCTCGTTGCGCCTGGAAACACCGATCAGACCACGGGCATGCTCAGTCCAGCCCCGGCTGCCATGATGGGAGTGAACACGAAACTCATCCCAATTATCCGAATAGGACCGGGTTCCCTCAGAGTATGGACGCAAGGTCGTGATCAGCTCATACTCTTCTTCGTCTTGCATGAGCAAGGGACGGTTGACTTGCATTTCACGGATGTTGAACTGGTCGAATTCGACGCCACGCATCGAGGCCCGTTGTGCAGCAGCCTCGACGCCCATGCTGACGAAGCCAGAAAAGGGGAACGCGGTGAGTTCCTGCATCTTGTGGTCGCGCAGCCATGGAATCTCTTCCGTGCGAATCACGTTCCTCCAACTCGGCTCGAGATCGCTGCAGAGACTGGTCATCGTGCCAAGCAGGTCATGGCGCAGGAAACGCTTCAGCCTGTGCTCACGGCTGACACGGCTCTCCCGCCAGCACTTCTGAGCAGACCAAGGATACGGGGCAAAGTTGGCGATAAGACTTGGCTTGGAATCCAGCAAGCCTGGATTGACGGATGAAAAGTCCAGCATCGTGCCCTTTTTGAAGAGGTTGCCGGCGAGGGTAAGCATACTTCGCGTCGCGTTCTCTTCACGCTTCAATGAGGGCAAGTACGTAATCTTCCTGGCCTTGTCCCCCACGGCCTTGAGTACGTGCTTGATAGGACCCTCCAGTGCAGAGTGAGGCCCAATCTCGACCAAGACATCTGGCTCCTCGGTGATGCAAAGCTCTTGCAGAGCTGTGGAGAAAAGAACCGGCTTCGTCAGGTTTTCGACCCAGTACTTAGCGTCCAGCGCAGAAGCGTCCTTCAGCAGCTGGCCTTTAAGCGAAGCGTAGAACGCAATGTCCGTTGCCTTTGCATCAAGGTCTTGTATGCTGTCAAGGTACGAGTCCGCGACCAACTCCATGTGGCGGGAGTGGTATGCAACCTCAACCTTGAGCTTGCGGTTGAAAATGCTCTCGCCCTCGAGTTTCGAGGCCAGCTCATCGATCGCAGCAGAGTCGCCAGACACTGTGACTGAATTGGGCGAGTTCTCGCAGGCCACCGTGGTGTATCCATTGCGTAGCGTCTTCATCAGGGGAGCAATGGTTTCCATGCCAGCACCAACAGCCAACATGGCGCCATCAGGCCTGTCCGTCGCAGCGAGCATCTTGGCCACGGCGCGGCCTCTGTTGAAGGCAGCGGAAAGGGCATCCCTGAAGGACAGCGCACCAGAGGCGTACGCAGCACCGATTTCTCCGCTGGAATGTCCGACGACACATGACGGTTTGACGCCCCATGACCGAAGGAGATTGACCAAGCCCAGTTGCACAGCAGTGCAGACTGGTTGACTCAGGTAAGCCTTGTTGACCTGCGAGTCTTCCTTGGAGCGAGAAAGTTCCTCGATGAGAGAGAACTCTGCGCCAAGCTTCCTCAGTGTGTCATCGGCGTCACGAATGGTTGAAGCGAAGACGTGATGCGAGTCCATCAACTCCCGCCCCATGGCGTACCATTGCGCACCCTGTCCAGTCAAGACAAAAGCAATCTTGGGGTTTCGCAAAGCTCGCACAGGCTTCATTTCAGGGCCACTGAGAAAGTGTGTCAAATCAGCGGTTGTCGAGCCTACCATGACAGAGCGCCAAGGCAAGTGTGACCTTCTGTTGTTCAGAGTATACGCAATGTCTCGGATGAGGTGTTTCTCAAATACTCCTGGATGTCGCTCGAGGTACACGCCAAGTTGCTGGTTCCGGCGCTTGGCGGCTTCCTCGTCGTTGGCCGAGAGAACGAACAACTGCATGGCCGTGGGGGCAGGTGGCAGCATTCGCTGCGAGGCTGGTTGGTGTCTCTCCAAGACGCAATGAGCATTAGATCCGCCGAATCCGAAGTTGTTGATGCTGATAAAGCGCTTGTCCTTAGGCCAGGGGCGAACACTAGTAGCGACCTGATCCTCTTAGCTAAACGGATCGTTGTGCCACGACACGGTCAGACGGACAGAATCTCACCTTCATATTCCAGTTTTTCAGGGGAATCTCCGGGTTCTCTGTTTCGAAGTTGGCATTTGGCAAAATAAACCCCTTTTCAAGCATCAACGAGGCCTTAATCATCGACACGATGCCACTTGTGGGCTCAAGATGGCCGACATTCGACTTCACCGATCCGATGTACAATGGCCGGTTTGGTGAGCGGCCTTCTCCGAAGACAGCGTGAATAGCGCGTGCCTCCAGCGGATCGCCAACCTTCGTGCCGGTACCGTGGGCCTCGACGAAACCGCAGTCTCGGGGGTCAATGCCGCTCTTGGCATACACCTCGCGGATCAACTGCTCTTGAGCTTTAGGGTTCGGCGCGGTGATACCAACCGTACGACCGTCCTGATTAATTCCGGTATTGCGGATGACGGACCAGATCTTGTCGTTGTCTTCAATGGCACGGCGAAGAGGTTTGAGAATAAGGCAGCCTGTACCCTCACCTCGAGCGAAGCCAGACTTGGCACGATGATCAAAGGCGTAGGTCGTGCCGTGCTCGGACAGCAATCTGTGCAGACATTGTTAGAAGATTTCTCCATATGTATGGTGGCTATTCTATAACACACCGATTTGTAGACATGGAAGCAACGTGGTCAGGTGCGAGATTGAGTCGCGAAGAAGCAACGACCGCTTGCTCACTCTCCCCTGATCGAATACTCTGAACCGCGAGATGAACGGCATGCAAACCCGACGAGCACGCTGTATCAACAGCAAAGCAGGGGCCTCTTAGATCGAAGAAGTGAGCAATTCGACCGGCGAGGATAGACTGGTGATTGCCGGTCGCATCGAACATGGGAACCGTGTCCAAATCTCTCAATGAACCAAGATGATAATCTGACGGAGAGGCGCCGACGAATACGGCCATGTTCTGCCCAGCAATTGCCTCCTTGCGGACGCCAGCGCTCTCCATCGCCTCGTAAGTGCATTCTAATAGTTGTCGCTGCTGAGGATCTAGAAGATTGTAAGCAAATCACGACTTCAAAATAAAATCAGCTCAGGGTAATTTTTTTTTTTCCTCGTTACTTGTACTTACCCATGGCTTGAGCCTCCGCTTGCGTAATATTGAAGAACGTCGCATCAAACTCGCTAATGTCATGCTTAAGAAAATAACCGCCTACACTATTGAAACATCCTTTCTTCTCTGGGTTGGGATGCCAATAAGCCTCCTTGGAGAATCTGTCCTTGGGTATCTCGCACCATCCATTACGAGCCCGGGACATGAGCGTCCAGAAGTCGTCCAAGGTCGACACATCACCAGGGAGGCGGCATGACATGCCCACAATGGCAATGGGCTCCATGTTCAGCTCCATCATGTAGAGATAGGTTCAAACAGTGGGAGAGGAACTAATCAGTGGCTTTTGCCCGGGAGAGATGACAGAGAGATGGGAAACTATGTGGTAGATATCGAGAGACTTGTACAAGCAATGTAAGGGTTTGACGCCATGTGTTATCCTTTATACCACGTCTTGCTTGTCGAACAGCGTACTTGCTGGTCTTGAAATATTTGTCATGGGCATTCGACAACAACATCCCCCCGGCAACAAACGTAGGCTGCGCAATACCAAAGCGTCGGGTATTGAGAATGATATATTGCGCCAGGTATGCAGGTACCTGTACAGATACCTGCAAGGCGGCGGGTATTAATCGCTGCAAACAACATTTGAAAGCGAGGCAACATACCATCCAGGTCTCGCAAATTAAGCCGAAAATTGCCCCATCAGTAAAATTGATGGGCATCATACCAGCAATGTCTCACGTCCCCAAGACACCAAACTCAAAACAGATGGCTTGTGAATACATGGCATTGCCCTTACTGGCATCTTATCTTTTCGTCTGTTTTAGGTTTCACACCTTAATACACCTAAACTTGTAATATTGTAAGTCGTTTTCACTTTCCAAGTCCGATTTTATATCCCGCAATGGGCTTGAGGCCGAAGTGTTCCACAGGGCTGTAGATTCCTATGTCAGCATCACGCCTCTTAGTTTTGCTCCCCCCCGCCCCCTTTTCTCAATTAGGTTTATATCGTTTGCCCTTGCTGTATTTCAAAGTTTAGGTATGAATGGCGGCGGACAGGCTCGCCTCAGCAACGTTGTTCTTTGCAAGCTTTGCACTTGCATAATTTTATGTGGAGGGGAGTTTAATGTAAGTCTGTACGACAAGAAGTAAGACAGCAGGGACGAGAAATCCGTTCTTGGAGAAACTCGAGATTCTGCTGCAACCGACACTTACTTGATGGGGAAGAACAGACGGTTCGACGTGCTACACACCTTACTGTGTGATTGATACCGTCGCCGTAAACTGTTTGGCAGCGATAACGGTTGGAATGAAGGTGTTCGTTCAAGCCCTGTGATAATGGATGCTTTGGCCATCGCTCCGAACACGATAGAGCAAGATCCACATAGCTTCCGTATGCGGGTGTCGATCAAACTATGCTCCAACAAAGCTACAACGATTAATGACGATCAATGACGATATAATTACGTCAAATAATCTGACAGCATAGGACAACGAGATATACGAGAGAAAGTTTGTAGGTTAGGCTTTGCTCAGGGCGATGTGGGCAGCTGTTGTCCGTCAGTTTACATAACTAACATGGCTTGCCTCCACGCTCTTGGTGAGGAATGAGAACATTTGGCATACTTTTTGTGTTCGGAGACCCCCTTCTCCAATAACTTATCTTTGGTCGAAGATTGGCATCATCTTAGACAAGTCCACATTTTGAATGGCCGCCTGACACTCATCTCTTTCCCTCTTTCACTCTAAACTCAGTCCTGTTACTGTCTTCAATATCTTTCATTCTCTAGATCGGTAGGCGAAGCAGATTTGATAACACCCAAGAAAAAGTGTCAAGATGAAGTTTCTATGCTTGCACGGCGCTTTTGGGAATGAAACTGTACGTAGTTTGTACCATATCGAACCATCTTTCGCCGGATTCTTACTTACCAGATGGCTAGAATTTTCAAGCACAATTGACACCATTAGTTAAGGCGACCTCGAGCCCAGGCCGGATCTCATTCAAATGGATAAGCGGTCGTCATGAGGCTATCCCGCCTCCCAATTACGGTGACTACTTTGGGCGCGGCCCATTGTACCGATTTATTCCATTCGATGGCATCTCGGCCATCGATGACATCCTTCACAAATTAGACGACTTCCCCCAAGGCGAGAAGGCAGAAGACACCATCCGCAAGTTGATACAGTCTAATTATGGCTCACCATACACCACTCAAGGCGTGCGCGGCGCAATCGATTACATACTCAATGCTGTCCGAGAGGATCCTGAGATAGAAGTGCGTGAAGGAATCGTTTTTCCTACAAAAAGCAAGCTAACAGCGCGTAGGGCGTTCTCGGTTTCTCTGAAGGTGCTGTTGTTGCCGCATCAGTAATTCTTGAAGAGAAGCGCCTTTGGGAGGAAGAAGGCATCCCTCGGAAACTCAAGGTAAATGGTTCATCCTTCCTTGGAGGACGTGTTCAACTGTGACTGACGTGTCTTAGTGTGGGATTTTCATCGCTGGCTGGCCACCATTGTCGCTCAAAGGTGGACAATGCAATGTCGTCCTCTCAGACGAAAGTGAAGATATCATTGACGTCCCGACCTGCCACATTGTAGGCTGCGAAGATCCCTACCTGGACGGTGCCATGTCGCTGTACAGCCTGTGTGACCAGGACTCCGCAGAACTGTTTGATCACGGTAGCGGACACTTTGTTCCCCGCGACCAGCAGACACTATCAGAGCTCTCGGCAGTCATATCATCAATGGTGGACAAAGTTGGCGACACCCGCTTTATTCCTCGTATTGACACAGAGTGCGTGTCAGGGTCGACCAAGTCGCTTATTGATTTCTCACCAAGCTCGGAAGGGTCACTCGCGCTTGACGACTCTTCGCCGAGTTCGGAGATTTGCTCCTCGAACACATCTGTAGTATTTTCTGACTGTGAGGATGTGGCTTGCTAGAAGCGGCCTTGCTGGCGTCACACAAGTTTTCCCTCTTTACTATGGATAGTTCCGAGTAATGGAGCACATGGGCGGTGGCTGAGGTTTTGCAATTGCCTTGCATGGGGCCATCCTAATACCTGATGGAGCCATTAATTCAAATACGGAGTATTAAAAGTTATCCGTGCGTTTGCTGTTTTCTCCAGATGACATGGAATGTTGTCCTCATGAAGGATAGTTAAGTGTCCTCCATTATGTCTAGATTTGTAGCATTCCAAGAAATATAAATGGCTTCTTCTTAATTTGCGGCAAGCGGATTTGGTTGGTTCATGGAAACACTAAGTGTCGATGTTTTCGACGGCGCTCCCTCTTGTGCTCGATGATGTGTTAGAGGCGTTGGTGATACGAGGCCCGCCGGAAGCATCAGCATTTGTCCTGTGGTGGGCCTCTATAACATGCATAGGAGATGGAACAAAAGAGGTAAAGAAATGGGCATGCAAGATCCGTGCTCGTGGGTCACGGCCTCGACTGACGTTGAATCTTTGATGTTGGCTGAGGCTCGTAAGACGACATGTCCATCTTCATGTGGACCCTCACAGTGTATCAGTGTGAACTCCACCAATCAACACTGTCCCGCTGTCAGTCAGTTGTCTCCGCCGGCAACTCAAATCGTTGCGCCATCGCACCCGCATTTAGAGGCGCATGTGGTAGCCAGCCAAAATCATATCACCAAAGGCTGATTATCACGAGCTCCCCAAGGACTGCCCATCTCCCTCAGCTTTTCTCGACGGGCCATTCACCTCGAGGTAACCGGCAACATCCATCTCTCCGCCGTGTCTTATCTCCAGACCAAGAGCCGGTCAACAGTGTCCTGGTATCACGTTTGCGATCAAGAATCTCTCGAGCAAGTTACCGTCTGCCACGGCAATGGGAAAGCCCGTTGATCATATCGCCGACAACGCCATTTGCATTCCTCGTATGGCCCTGGCGTCAGGATACTGGCCGAGTGAATGGCCCGCTCCGTTGCTGTTTTGCGGTGGGCAAGGTGGTAACACCCGTGCCAACATGGAAAATACCCACATCGAGATATGTAGATTAGATCTGTTATCTGTTTCACTTCAACTGATCAAGTTAAGCTCTGCACGTCGGTACCCGGTCCCACAAAATGCTATCTGGCACGAAAGAACCTCCGTGCCTTGCTGCTCCCAAACTCCCAGCATCAGCATTCGCCGTTTTCGGAACTCTGCTCCATCTACACTTACAAGTTAGGTTTTTGGTGTTGAACAGACGAAAACTCGGAATTGCCTCTGACCCACTGCAAGACGAGCACAGCGGGGATAGAATCCCCTCCTCATCTTTCCACAGAATAGTCTTCGGATAGTCTGCCAGCTCGAATCCGGTAGCGGTCCGGAAACTCGCAGCTGCAAATGCCAATGTCCAGTGTCGGCAGAACCAGCCGGGTCACCATTCAGACTGGTGCTTTCCCCAAAGCAAGTTCTTAATTTTATATAACCTCTCTTCTCTCACTTGCGCTGTTCCGCGTGCCTTCTTGGTCAGTCTGCTAGTGGGGGGATACTCTACGCATTCGGGGGTCATGTAGGTGAACCATACTTGCATAGATGCTCTGGTTCCTACATACCACTGCGTAAAGACGTCCTGCAAGGTTTACATCTACCTCTCCGGCGACCATACAGAGCAAGAGTCCTTCAATAACACGGTTCATGGGTAGAAAACATGTTTATCTAAACCAATCTATACGGCGTAGTCATCCCAGTAAATGACACATTCGTCATTAGACCAAGATTTGAAAATGAATTATTTGTTCATTTATTAAAATGCGCTAGATGGTGTGCTAGTACTTCTGCTACTAATTCACATAGGAAAAGCCGTAAGAGAGGAGAAAATCTATGTGCCACTCTCAAAAACGGCCGACCCGGTCTCGCAGGACTCCCGCAGCGGTCTATGCTGTGCGTTATTACATGTTACTCTGCCGCGCTTGCTTTTTCCAGCCGCGGCGTGGGAAGATGAGGTCAAGATGCATGAAACTGCAGGGTCAAGTAGTGGGACAGCGTTGCTTGACAGGTTCGCTTCTTGCATTAGAAATATCTATGGCTGGCCTCCAACGCCTGGTATGGTCTTCACACATTTTCGTCCCAGTGCATCCAATGAATTCTCCTCCTTCTGCTGCCGCCCATGCATCGTAGTCGCACCTTGTCTGCTGCTTCACCTGATGATCATGATAAATAAGATAGATTCACTTTTTCTTAAATGCTAGTCGCTTCCACCTCTCTTCTGACGTCGTTCTCCGTCTCCACCTCCTCACTGCTCTATTGTCTGCCTTTCAAAAGACCCTGCAGATATGAGGAGAATCGTTTCTTGTCCGTCGATGTGGTCAGCGATCTCAAGAAGTCACCTCCATCAATGCCCAGGCTGGGAAACAACCCGTTGCGTAACTCCTGGATGAACACGTCTCCTGTTTTAGTATATATCATTTGCTCTAGGCCAGCAATCTCTGTCAAGACCTGCTTGGTCTGGGCGTCCTGTGACGGACGGAAGTTGGGATTTCGCATCACCTCCCAGCAAACGGAATGGAATCGGTCAATCATGAAGCGATCAAACCCAGGAATCGATGGGTTCGGGCTTCCGGTGGGAGCAACAGGCGTCTGCGAAATTACAGCAACGTCTGGCCCGCCCCAGATAGCCGAAATCCGGGCCATGAGAGTGAATGCGAGTCGACTGGGGCCAATGTTCCCGTCCAAGGTCTTGGCCAGCTCAAGGATAGACGATATCATAGGCTCGAAGAACCCTTGATTTGCCTCGCTGATGAGCACACCGTCCAATCCATTGTTGAGAATGATTTGCAAGAAAGATAGGTACTCTCGTCTGAGCTCTGCGAGTTGAATCTCGTCGTCGGTGCCAGAAATGGGTTCGGAGAGGCCCCCAAAAATGCGCTGCAACAGTGGAGTGAGCAGTATGTTTAGTACATCGTAGATTTCTGCCTTGAAACCAAACACTACTTGGTCGAGCAAGCGCAGGAACATGGCCATTTCATCCTTTGAAGAGCTCTGAGATAGCAATCCTTCGATCCATTGGGGCAATTGCGGCAGGACCGCAGACCCAAGAACTCCGAGGAGCTTAGAGAATGCAGATCGGCACGCAGTTCTGATCTCAGCCGACGAATTGAGCTGATTCAGAGCGATGAGGATTGCCTCTGCTGCCCTTGAAAACTCGTCCGAGACCGCCTTATCGGGCGGCGGATGGTGCTGTGTCGCCGCAGATCCAGGGCTCCAATCCGAGTATCCGTGGGCTAAAGTACCGAGGGCCATAACGATGTGATGAATCTGAAGGGTTGCCTGGACATCGCCAGACTTGGCTCGCGGAAGATGAAGCTCCATGTCCCGAAACAGAGGGTCCATAACTGAGCGAGCGTACAGTGCCTGCTTGTCGGCAGAGGTGCTGGTGGTCGAGGCAATACACCCAATTGCTTCAAACAGATACAGCTGACTAGTGAACAAGGCATCGGCCGAATGATCTGACTCGTCAGATGACATGTCATCGTCGGCATCGTCTCCAGGCACCTCAGCTTTGATGGGCAAGAGGTCGCCTATCGATGAGATGACCGTCTCCGCGACATTTCCGACCTGGTTACGAAGTTGCTTAATGAAACGGTGAAAGAGGTACCAAGATCTCGTCTTGATGCGGACATGTTCGTGGTGGACGAGGCGGACAAAGTTCTCCAGTACTTGCGGGATGTACGTTGGGTGACTTTCAAAAACGACACAGTAGCGAACACAGATTTCCATATACTGTAGCAATATAGCAGGGTGAGAAAAGTTGGCGATGCCTAGAAATAACGTGAGATATCAGCAACAAGTCACCAATAGGATTTTGCATCAGTTTAGAATACCTACCAGATCCGACCATCTTCTGCATCATCACCACGAGCCTTTCCGACGCTTCAGTGGAAGGCTGGTTTTTAGTACCGAGGCCGTGGTTCGGTAAAGCCAACTCACCAAACAAGTACATTTCATAGAGTGCCAGATCCAGATCTCTCCAATCAATCTCTGATCCTTGCTGGTCCAAAGTTTGAAAAGTACTTGCCACAAGGTTGCCGAGCATATCCATGTATAGCGGTTGGTCAATAGCCGCAATGGTTTTCTGGAGGTTCTGCAATTTTCTGCGCAATTCCTGGAACTCTGCTTCGTCGGTTTGCTCGTCTTCGTTACCCCATGTTGATGTGTCATCATATCGCATCTTTCGTATGATGGCATCCAAGATTGGAGCCAGCATACCAGAGAAGTCTCGAGGGAGCTGGCCCAGCTTTCTCAGAAAAGTAAGAAGGTCTGTCAGCGCAGGAATGACTGTTGAGCAAACTTCGTCGTATTCATCCGCAAAAAGTCGTAAAAGGAAAGGCAAGAAGCCGAGAAGATGTTGCTTGGCGCGTTCCTTGGAGGCATCGCCTATTTGGCCATCGTCCAAAGCTTTAACAATATCTGACATGACCGTATTTACGAGTTTGGCCACAGCCTCTGCCAGATCAATATCATACTTTGGCATGCCTTTGTGGTTCCTCAGTGGTGCGCTGGTGATAAGCTGACCAACAATTTCCTGGAGATTAAGAAAGGAGATCAATTCCATCTTGTCCGATGACCGCATCTTTTTGCCGCATATTTCGGTCAACGTGTCGATGGCTGTGTCTCGAATTTTGTCCTCGCGGCCATTGTTGGTGCGGCCAACAACAGGAAGCAACAGGTTGATCATGTCCTGACTGACGACAAGTGAAATGTCCATCCAGCTGACCCACTTGCCAATAATCTTAAACACTAGTTCTACTACAGTATCGTTGTCGTTGTACTTTGTAAGAAGCTGTTTCCAGGATTCGGCAACCTTGCGCATGTCTTGGGCTCTGAGCTGATCTTTAAGCTCTGTGTTCCGCTTGGCATCGCTGTTCTGATGAGACAGCAGCATGTCGGCGATCTCATCGTGGATCGAGGAGAGGATTCGCAGATAGAAAAGAACACCACTGATGCTGTCCCTGCTGCTAGACAGGCCTGTCAATTCCCCAAAATCGTCAAGAAAACTTTGCCAGCCATCTTGATAGAGGAAGACGAAAAGATAAGTAAGAGTCTGGGTAAGCTTGTTTTGGAGTGATATTGGATCGGCCTCTTGTTGGGCGTCGGGACCGTAACTTTGACGGACGTATTGGAGAAGTGTGTATTTGAGATACGATAGGCTCTCGGCGTCAAGACCCTGGGTGTGCACCGCATAGTTGACAACCTCGAGGCAAACCATTCGTACAACCTCGGAGGCTCGCGGGGTGCGGACAAAGAGGTTGGTGCAAGCTTGCCAGCCTTGAGGATTCGATCGCAGCTGATTGAGGTACTCAAAGGCCTGTTCCTTCACCGACTGGTCCGACGTGGGGTTGGACAAGATTTCGACGGCATTTTCTACCTGCAGACAGTCCGAATAAATGGTCACAGTCAGTACAATGACGGTTGAGTTTGAGCATGTAATATAAGGGATTCTGCATGTTGTAAAGCTGTCATGTTGTGCCGCAAGAAAAAGTATCGAGCCGACAATAACAAAACGAGGGCATATGAAAATTGGCGGGGCAGCAACTGAATGCATGCAACAAAGCGGCCATGATGCGGGTAGACATATCAGGCACCTACCTGCGCCTCCATGATGGCGATTATGAGGAGTTCCTGCCTCTTAGACAGGAACGACGCAAGTTGAATAAAAACAGACAGAGGTTGTTTGAGGGAACGCTCGCTGCTATAATCCTGGCAGCCTTATGGACGGGGCATGAAGCATGCTTGTTCGGGATTTGGGTGACGACGAGGCCGACGAGGCTACTGTGGAGTCATACCTATGCCGACGAGGAGAACGGGTCCAAAACTGATGAGGTTGCGCGTGGCCAAGCTGAGAATCTAGCCTCAATGGGCTGTATGACCGGGTTCGCCTCGCCGGAGACCAAAGGGTAGCCTCCTTGACTCCCAAGTGTGCGTCTTTATCTGCTGTGCTCCAAAAGTCGGTGCAGTTCTCGCGTGCCGGTGTGGGATGTGGGATACCCTCCCTCTTGGTGGCCAGATATTCTGCGGAAGATTCTCGGACAAAGTTTGCAATTGTGTGGCGCAACGGCTACTGTGCTGTCCGTGCCTAAATGGCTGAGTCATGACAGTGTGAGTCGCGTAATCAATTGACCCATCCCGCTGATAGAGCTCTTGCAGCTCTCTCTGTCTCTGTGTGTGTTTCCTCGCTCGCTATGACTCTTTCATCCAGCTTTCTCTCTTGCTATCGTGATGACGGTCTCGATGGTCATGGTGCTTTGTAAGTGGCTACCAGGTCAACGATGTTCCTGCTTGGAGTCCTTTCGCATTAATGATGAAGCAAATTGTTCGGACCACTATGTCTGAGCTTTGAGGAAATTTCCGCACGCGCCACATCCCATAATGATTGTGGAGCTGGCCAGGTATTAACGAGACCTTTGGCACAACTTACAATTGCCGCGTAGCTCCTTGATACATAAACCGCCACCGCCGTTAGCACTCGTCATAAATGTGAAGCATTCGCGATCATTTTTCGTTGTCCAAGTCTGGGTTGCTGACAATGCTGCTAGGCCTCTCCGTCTCCGAGACAGCCGCTCGACATCCCGAGGCGTTTGATTCTCTCGGCTCTACGGAGTAGAAGCTGGCTGAATGGCTTCTACTCCGGACTGGCTCTTGTTGGTGTTAGGGACGAAGCCAAGAACTAGGACTGAGAGGTATTTTGACGCGATGCGTTCCATTGTATTAATAGCCTGCGCGCATGGAAGTCCAAGGCGCAGAGGACTAGGCTGATACTCAGACGGTTTAATGCTTGTCAGAAATCGAGAGAATTGAGCGGAAATGCGTTGGAAGTGCACCGAATGATTGACAACATTCCGTTCACGCAGCTCAGTATCTCGTCCGGGTCAACAATTATGATAGCGCTCACAATGGGTTGCGCAAGAACAGTCGGCAGAATCCAGACTCGGTCCCATTCCGGGTCAGCCAACATGTCACGAATATTACATGACAGCTTGAGTAGGAAGAAAGATTTTGATGAAAATGAAGCTGTGCTTGTGCCTTGGGGGCGCGCGACTGGAGGTCCGTAGAGCAGGATGGGAACTCCTTTTGCGGCGCTATGCCGTTCCAGCTCTGCAGAGGACATAATGTTGACACTACAGCGGCGCTATCGCGTCGTCTTCACCGCAGTTTCTGGTGAGGGTGTGATTTCTTCGATATCACCAAAGAGTCTCTCGACGTCCGCGAGCTCGGCGGAGCTTGCGTGGAGTAAATGGAGCTTTCTTTTCTTAGCTCCTGGAACGAGCTCTCAAAAGGCCTGCAGCAAGCTCGACCGCGCGAGCACGAAGAATGTGGCGCTAGGAACCATTAGCCGGACTGCTCATGTCAAATACGGCAGCTGGGACAGCCCAAGGATACAAACTTGACCGCTACAACGGAAGACGGAACTGGTTCAGGCATGATGCGGGCTTCCAATTCCTACGAAAGTCAAAACGTGCAGGATGGAGATTAACCAAATAAATGTGCCCCATAATACGGAGTACCCGTGCGGCCTCCCTGCATAGATCCAATTGCTGCCATAATTAGTGGCGAGGGAGGATAATTGCTTCGGTCGATGTCTTGTTTCATTTTCCACGCCTGGCATCGCCATTGTTTGTGACCTATCGGGTCTACCACGGATTACATGACTTAGGTACCTATGTACCTAGGTGCCGGCCGAACTTTCTTGTTGGAACCTAGTAACCCATCCATCATGCCAACCGGGTCTTGATGAAAAAGTCCGGCCGGAGACAGGTACATAGGTAAGGGAAAGGTAAAGGAAGGAACTTGGACGATGGGGCGAAGACGCAGGTGGTCAGGTCGTACTGAGTACACAAATGCTGGTTCGTGGGCGATGGTTTCTTTTGCTTTCCTATACCGTCATTGATTGATTGCTATGCAGTCTAGTCGGATCACAAGGGCAGCAGAGCACTTTTTTATGTACCTAGGTACGTGGCACGCTACAGTGGAACGGCCAATGACTTAATAAACTGCCCCCACCGTGGCTGGCGTCTTGGTGAGCGTGAAGCCCGACAGACAGACATGAATAATAAAGGTCACGACAGGCAGATGTGATGCACCATATTGCCAGGCTCGGCCATGCAGTACTATCCCGGGCCATGATGCACAGCGCAGTTCCTATTCTAGAAAAGCACATTGTGTTTCGGGTTTTCCCTTTAACTGTCCGGCCATGACAATGCTCGACCGAAGGGAAGACAGCGACAGAGACAATTCCTTCTGTAGACAACAAACACAGGGACAAAACAATGGCGAAGGGTACGAAGGGGCAGAACCAAGGCTAGTAAATAAAGCTTTCTGGACACAACGCCCTCGAGATTCATGACTAGTACTCGGTAGGTGTTTAGGTATACGGAAGTATATGTCTTAACATGGGTGTAGGAACGGAGGAAGGTTTCCCACCTCGACGCTGGTCCCAGGCAAATTCCAATCACCCTGCCCCTGTTAGTGAGTTGCAGCGAAATTGACATTCAGGAAATATGCCAATGGAGCAGCAGGGTTGTCGGCCGCACAGCCTCGACCGCTCCGTTGCAATCTGCACGGTAAAATGAGTTTGTGAGCTAGGAGAAGCGAGGCGAGGCGCTGAGTGCAAGAGCCAATGCGCCACTGGCCAAGCGGTGATATTGATTCCAAAGGTGATTGGCCATGGATACCTTGTACTAGCGAGTACGAGCGGGGGGTTGTATGACTGTAACCTAATGTCCAAATAGATGCAGACGGAAGGATCCAGTTCACCGACCCCATGTTGCCATGCCAGGAGTTCATATGGACTATGCCAAGAAGGAAGCGATGCCGAGCTGGACCCGGGGATCTTAGGCCCATACGACCCATGGCCGTTGCTCACTGGAGGAAAGAAAGGTAACAAGTCCCCTCGTTGGCTGGATCAAGCTGGGATTGAGGCTACACATCACATAAGACGAGGGTTGGGTTGTTCTAGCTGAAGCAGATTGGTCCGTTAGGATAATGTGTGAGTAGTCAGTCATGCAACAGTGCTATATATATCGCGCGGACGTACTCTATGAAAGAAAAGATGTTTTACTATATAAGCACTGTAGATAATCAACGGAGTAAAATCTGCGCGCTTGCCATCTTCTCGCTTTGGAAAAGCAAAACGTCATGTGCAGGGAGCTCCACATCTATACCAACCAATCGGAAACAAGAGAAGGTGGAGCAGCTGTCAGGTACTACCCTCCATGTGTGTTGTTTCCTGCACAAAGATCGGCCTCTCATAATAGCGGGTGTGGCGGATGGCGGCAGCCGACGTGCAGGAGGGGAGGGGAAAGTAATATTACTCGCTCGACAAAGGCCAAGGGCGCATGCCCCTGATCCAGAAAATTGAAATGGGGCGCAAAGAGCAATGTATTGCACGAGGTTCGGTCCAGCAGAGCAGGAAAAGGGCAAGATTCTCCGAATGACCGGCTCAGGCACCCTGGCGTCACCTGTTCCTGCATTAGGGCGGAAGGAACCACGGGATGTCTTTGTGCCAGGACGAGCGACCACGAGCACAGCTCCAACGTGTGCGCACACCCGCGTGCATAAAGTAGAATACGGCCCCTCAGAGTCCTATTTTGCAAGCGTACCTGGTTCCAACCAAAAAGGTCGTCTTGCAGGGGTGTCCGAAGACATTACAGCACAAGGTACTCCGTACTTGCGCACAGAATGCATATGGGCACAGTTTATCACTAATTTAACCACTAACAGTTTACAGCTTGATACCCACAAAGTTGATGTGATGAAGGCGCGCATCGTGATAAGCGCCGATCTTGCCCAGCCATGTTTTCTGTAAAAACCATCCAGGGGTTATGTTTTGTGCACAATATGAGCAAGGGTTATTTATGTTATGATTTATGCCGCCTTCACGTGCAAAAGATGCATCGCTATTGAGGTCTACAGAATGTGGCCTTTTTGCTTAGCAGTTCCCAAACATGCTATGAGTTTTTTTTTTTTTTTTTTTTTTTTTTTTTTTTTTTTTTTTATGTCCCGGGGTGGTTTGGGGGTATGAAAAGGCCCCGGGGGCAAAAGTTGTTGTTTTTTTACCGCCAAATCCGCCACCGATTCTTTGTTTTCGTTAACGATGGTTGTTTTCCGGGGGGGGGGGGGGGG
>KQ061804.1:4291-40451 GCA_001008035.1 Atkinsonella texensis
ATGCATTATGTAATTAAACTCTATTATTAAGTAGACCTTTACTAGTGCTAGGCTGTATGCACTCTATCTATAGTAGAACTCCTATAGATTATATTATAGCTTCTAAGGTTACAATCTCTTTAGTTACAGTAGGTCTTACTTTATAGTTTAAGGGAGAGATTATAAGACTCTTTTCTCTCTCTCTTTCTCTTTCTTTTCTTTCTTCTTTTCTATAACTCTTCCTAAAAAGTAAGTAGCTCTATTACCTAGTCTTTTTCTACCTCTACTAGCCTATATATAGGCTATTTTCTCTATATTACTAGTAAAGCTTGTAACCTCTCTCTTTTATCTTATAATTTCTATAAGGTAGAGACTCTTAGACTTTCTCTACTTCCCTCTAGACGTTCTAATAGCTCTTTTTTATCTACTATTACTCTAGGTATTTCTAGTTCTTATTACTTAGTTACTATTAAAATTACCTATTTTTATAGGTTATTTTATATCTCTTCTTTTCCTTCTTAGTTAGCTTCTACAGCTAGCTTACTGCCTTGCCTTGCTACGCCCTACCTTGCCTTGCTACGCCCTGCCTTGCCTTACCACGCCCTGCCTTGCCTTGCTACGCCCTGCCTAGCTAAGCTAGGCACAAGCATTACAGCAACTTACAGGATCTTGCAGGACCTTGTATTGCGGTAATTATAGGGCTTCTTAGCGCGCCTATCAAAGGGTTCTATAACGCCACGTGTTGCGCTCTTTTCTAGAGCCCTACAGGACCTCATATCGCGGCATTTACAGGGCCCCACAGGGCTGTATATTGTCGGCATGGCCAGACCCACAGGCACTAGGCTGCGATATTTACAGGGGGCTTATAGGACCAATTGGATGAATTACAGGGTAGTCTAAAAGGTACCTTGTAAAATAGCTCACTAAAGCACTAATATTAGCCCTATAGTGAAAATTTTTTATCTCTCTAATAGCGCTAAAATTAGGCTATCTTAAGGGATTTATTATAGATTATGTGGCACCTTCCTAATTAGGATAATTAGAAGAGAAGAGAGAAGAAGAGTATTAGTTAGATTTCCTTAATAAATAGGCAGCTTCTTCTCTCTCTTTTAGATAGAACTAAGTAAGCAAGAATCACTAAGTTTAATAACTAGTTTAATAACAACCTCTTGTATATTAATTCCTTCTTCTTTCTATTACTATAACCTATAGTAATAGTAGCTCTTTTATCTTCCTCTTTCTTTAATATATTCTTTGAAGTGTTTTTAGGCTAAAGTAGCTTCCTCTACTTCTCTAAACCTCCTTAATTAACGGAAAGGAATAGGGCACACTACCCTATATACTCCCATTGATTTTAATAGTTACTTATAGTTAGAAGTAGTCTTTACTCTCTACTTCTTATAAGGTGTTTATAACCTCTTTAAGGTTATTATGCCTCTTATATAGTTATAGTTCTTACAAAGAGAGAGCTAGAGGCATTTTAGCTTATAGTCTAGTCTTAAGTAAAGTAGTGCTATACTATTAGGAAGGGGAGCAAGCGCTATATAGAGAGAGTCTTATTTCTATTCTATTTTTGCGTTATATCTAGCTTATTACTAATTGTTTAGCTAGAATTTTCTAGTTTTTAACTATTTCTATAAATTTCTATCTCTTAAGTAAGTAATTCTAGAGTATATTTAGTCTAGTTCTAGCTTAGTAGCTAACTATAATAGTATACTACTATATTATCTCTCTTTAGTGTATCTCTAACTCTATCTTAAACTAGTAAATATTAAGTAAGTAGTCTAGAATTAAAGTATAATTAAGACTAATCTAAGTAAACTATAGGCTACTATTATAGTAAATACTTAACTATATTCTAGCTTTAAGAAGCTAAAAGATTTAATTAGGAAATAAGTTAGTTCTAAGCTAGATCTAGAGTAGATATATACTAATTACTTTTAGTTAGGTACTATATACAATATATAGTACAAGCTATATGTAAGTTACTTAGCTCTTCTAGAGTAGAGCTAGAGTTATTAGTGTTATAGTATTACTAATAGGTACTTATCCTATCTATATCTAGCCTAAGTCCACTACTAATCTAGGGCTTGCCCTTAGGTATAGTAGAGATATAGTAGAAACTTACGCTATAGGCAATTATAGGTTAAATAACCTATATATAGATTTATTAGATATCCTAGAGAGGGGATCCCTATACTAAAGATAATATTATAGTAAGCGCAAGCTACTACTAGATAAGTTTACCTTAGATAACTTTCTTATGTAGTCTCTAGCTAAGTTTTTAGTTAATCTAGACTTCTAGAAAATAATAGAATGTTATAAGAATGTTATAGATATAACTTCTTTAGCTTCTATCTAAACTTACTTCTCTAGTAGCTTGTAGGTATAGCTAAAGTGTATTAATTCTATTTTTACTGCATTAAACTAGACCTTTACTTCTATTGCTTATCTTTTATAGATTGCTTATATAATCTTAAGCTAGTACTAGATATTATATATAGTCTTTCTAAAGGTAATTAGATTTATATTATTAGTAAACCCTACTATAAGCAGTCTAGGTTTATCTTAGAGCTAGTTATAGAGTTTAGTGGAGTAGATAAGAAAGAGTATAGATAATAGTAGTAATCTCTAAGAGACTTCTACTTAAATGTAGAACTATTAGAACTCTATTCTATTAAAGTAGAGGTAGCTTGTTCTTATCTTAAGGAAGCTTTAGATTATTCTTATTAACTATCTAAAGGTACTTAAGTAGTCTAGTTTGTTAATAAGATAGAGATAGCTTACTATATTAAATGCTCCTAATATATCTAGTTATACTATTAAGGCGATTCTATTATAGCTCTAGGCTAAGTGTATGCTCTTAATTACTACCTTAAGTGCTATCTCTATTAACCTATTTGCTTAGTTACCTATTTATATTTCTAGTAGGATATAGTTCTCTTCTATCTAGAACATTAGCTATTAAGCTATTACTATCTCTATAATCTTACCTATAATGTTAAGTAAGGAGATAGATCTCTAGGCTTTTATATATTATTATTTCTATATAGTTTTCCTAGGCTTTCTAATAATAACTCCCTTTATAGTGTAGAATTAGATTAGAAAGTAGCTATAGACAAGAGATTTATTAAGTAGTATTATTAGAGCTTCTATAAGGCTTAGACTGTAGACCTTTAGGAACCTAGCTAGGATCTAGTTAGTTCTAGATACTTTCTAGCTAGTTAGTTTTCTAACTATATCTTTAATCTTACTAGTCTTAAACTAGTTCCTCTTTATAAATAGAGCTCCTACTAGGTAGTTAAACCCTAGATTCTATATATAGCTAATAACTGCTATAGATTAGAGGAAGAACTTATTAGCTAAAGTTGCTACTTTTACCTTATAGGTAGTAGCTAGGCTTAGATTACTATCTTAGATAAGATCTAGAATATAGAGGGATTCTAGAGGGGTCTAGCTATATAGTCTAGCTTATTATTCTAGGTGCTAGATGCCTTTATTATAGACTGTAGCCTAGCTTACTGCTTCTCTCTATAAGCTCTATTTCTCTTTATATATAATCTAGAATTAAGCCTCTTCTACTTCTACTATAGCTCTTTAATTAGCTTCTATTCTTCTTTACCTCTACCTTCTCTTCGCTTTATAGGCTTTAGCTATAGTAGACTTAACCCTAGAGGTCTACTATAGCTCTAGTCTAGGTGCTTTAGGTATATAGTGCGAGACTACTAAGTCTACAATAGCTTAAAGCTCTCCTACTATCTAGTTTATATATATATTAACTCCTACTTAGGTAGTAGTTTCTAGAGCGTTATTAGGGCTTAAGTAAGTTATTATCTCTACTAGCATAAGGTTGTAGTTAATTTCTCTCTAGTAGTACCTTTTTTCTAGTAGCTTAAGTATATTTTAGCTAGTGTTAAGCTAGATAAGCTGTAGTCTATAGTCTAAGCTATTTAGAGCGTTCTATAATAGATACTTATAGTTAAAGTTCCCTACTATTATAGTCTAGTTATAGAGAGGCTTCTTTATAAGCTTATATAGAGAGGTATACTAATTATTTCTATTCTTCTCTAAGTATATAGTATATACTATAATATTTCTAAGTTAGATCTAGCTCTAGTCTCTATCTCTATTAGCTTTCTAATTATTAGTTTAGTGTCTCTTATATATATATAGTGCGTTTCTCCCTTTATAGTAGATAAGTTAGAACTAGCTAGTACCTAGGTTAAAGGGCCACTTATATTCTCCTCTATTCTATTCTTACACTATAATTAAGTTAATATTGTTTTAGTAATAGGTTACTACTCTTATAAGAGATTCCTTCTTGTTAATGTTCTAGTAGAGAATTCTTATTATATAGAGGTAGAGAGAGATTGTACATCTATAGTTAGAGAGGGTTATATATTAGTAGCTAGAGTTAGAGTTAAGTTCTTAGCTAGAGAGAGGGGCTAGCTCTCTTAAGGATTAGGTAGGGTAGATAGTAGTCTTATTACGTATTGTAATAGTGTTAAAATATACCTATAATTATAGGTTATTTTATATCTCTTCTTTTCCTTCCTAGTTAGCTTCCTAAGCTAGCTACAGCCCAAGTTGCCCTACTCTGTCTTGTCTCGCAATTCCCTGTCTAGTCAAGCTAGGTATAGCCCCTATAGCATGGCAATTACAAGACTCTACTAGCTATATAATGCGCTATTTATAGGAGGCTTGCAGGAACCTTTTGGACCAATTGGAAGAATTACAGGGAAGTCTATAGAGCTCCCCACAAGAAAGTCTGTTCTTCATCTGCTAACGCCGATAAGTATGGCTTAATAGTAGGCTACATTCCTACGAGCGTTCCAAGCAGTATGATGAGCAGCACTAGTATGAATCTTATTAAGAGCAAGAGTGTTAAGATGGAATATGAGGATATGCACAGCATGATGGCCTCTGTAATTCTCTCAATAATAGTGTTATGAAAAATTTTTCATGTTTTATATAGCGCTGAAATCGGGCTATCTTCTGGTACTATCTCCAGTTACTTCCTTACTAGGCTAGAATTAGAAGAGAAGAGAGAAGAAGAGTAGTAGCTAGATTTCTTTATAAATAGGTAGCTTTCTCTCTCACTTTTAGATAGAATCAAGTAAGCAGAATCTAACAGAATTCAACAGTTCTTGATCAACACTTTCTTCTTCTTCCTATTATTATAATTCACAGTAATAGTAGCTCCTTTATCTTCTACTTCTTCGATATCTTCTGATATCCTTTGTTTAATTATTTGTATTAGGCAAAAACAGCTTCTCTGCTTTCTCTCTAAACCTCTGTATGAATCAAGGAAAGGAATAGAGCCTATATATTACCCTATATTCCTCCGTTGATTTCAACAAATAGAGATAGGGATCTAACTCTAGGCGCGTTCTTTAATCCTACTAGTCTATCTTATTTGTAAGCTAGCTCTAGCTCTACTAGTAGTAAGATATTACTAGTAGTTCTCCTCTAGCTCTTAGGTGTTCTAAGTGCTAGAACTTCTATAGCATTTAGTCCTATAGCTTTATATGCTATAAATCTCCTTAGTTATTCTATATATCTCTACTTTACTCAGTTCTAGCACTTTTTAAGGATAGAGTAGTTTTAGGACTAGACTACATAAGATCTAGAGTAGAGTACGTATTTTTTAGGGGCTAGGTTAGCTATAATTAGATAGGTAGTCTCTCTATTTAGGTGCTTACTAGCTCTATATCTCCTGTAATATAGAGAGCTCTTGCAGTACTTTACAATATAGCTAATATTATAGTAGTTAAAGCACTACCTAGAGTAAAGGGTTTTATTATAGGGTTTAGCTTAGAATATCTCTACTTTATAGATAGCTCTATTCTAGTATATCTTGTTAGCTTTTATTGAAATATATTGGGATTAGATGGTATCAATAGGAAGAAGAGGGTAGTGAGGCCTCTAATGCCTAGATGATAACTACTAATGTAACAGGCAATATCTCGCGCAGTAGGAAGGGCAGCGCCCTAGAAAAAACCCTCTATAACAACTATAAATCACGTAGAATATAGTGATAAGGTCAATCGTGACAATGGCTTCTATATTAAGTGCGTACAACAGTCTGTGAGAAGAGACTTCGAACTAGTCTTACTTCTTATAGATCTACTAAGCCTATTAGCGAACTAGTGCCACTAGAGAGGTCTTAGGGACTAATTTTTCTAGGTTCTAATACAAAAATGTATGTGAAAATAAAATAATCGACTTATAGCCATATAAACTAGAAACCTAGGAATTATACTAATAATAAATAGTATAAAATAGCTTATTTTAGTACTCTTTGTTGATTTCTAGAAAATTCACCTAACAAAAAATATCTAAAAATAACATCTAAAAATAGTTCTAATTTTTAGCTATCTAACAGTATAGGTCTTGTTCTTCTACCTCTTCTAGTTATAGAGAAAACCAATGTTTTGTACTAGAATCACTAAAATTCTAGTATAGGTTAGCATTAACTAACTATAGGGTAGTTGCAGCACTGGGTAACCTCGGCACTACCGGGTATACCACCTATCTTGCTTACTGAGAAGCAAGCTAAAATATAGTATTAGTTAGCTACTGTAAACGCTATAACTAGCTAACTATTAGGCGTAGAAGAGCCTAAAAATATGCTAAAAATAGCTAAAAAATAGCTTATTTTTAATAGCTTTAGTAGCGTCTAATAGTCCTAGAATAAGTAATGTTCTTCAGGCTCCTTTAGTCTAGAGGCAGCAAGTAGTAACTTTTTCTATTATAATACTATTAGTTATAGCTAGCTCCTCTTTAAGCTTCTCTAGTACTATATATTTCACTAGAAAGCTTTTAATAATAATACTTAGAATCCTTTTATGTATAGTTACTTCTAGGCTAAATGTAATCTTAATCTAAGCTGTATTTATCTAGTATTTCTTTATGTCTTATTAGAATATAACTACTATATCTCCACTAGAGAGGCGTCTTATAGCTACTATAGCTTTATTAGAGCTTATAGCTCTATTAACTACTTAAACAACTTCTTCTACTTCTCTATTAGAGAGGGCTCCCTAGATTGTTAGGCCTTTAATTATAATCTCTTAATACTATTAGTCTAGAACTAGTAGAGAGGGAGATAGAGCTTAAGCTACTAGCCTTATAGTTATACTAGCTATAATATTTACCTATATTTTAGTTGTTTCTAGTTTTTTAAGTACTTCCTATACTGCCTTTTAGACTATTATATATAGCTAGTTCTCTATTGTAGTGATTTTAGCCTAGAGGCTAGTTGCTAGTTTGTTTTTAGCGTTAAGTACAATCTATTATACTCTATTAATATCTATAGATAGAATAATACTAGCTAATTTATTATAGTAATTCTATAGCTTCTTGTTTCTATTTATTATCTACGCTAGATTTAGGCTAGCATTATTATTTATACTATTATTATACTGCTTAAGTTCTACATTAGGGTAGTAGTAGCTCTATGTAAGCTCCTTTATCTCTTTATTAATTTCTATTAGGATCTCCTTAGCTACACTACCTTTACCTTAGACGCTATGTGCTATAGCTAGATAGAGGTAAAAAGGTACAAGGATTTTGAATCTAGTATTTGTTTTTATTTTAGCTTTAGCGCTAGTCTGGAATCGTGAGATAGAAGATTCGTTTCCCGCTTAGTACTCTCTAGAGAGGTCTTAGTTTTAATATTATTATCTAGTAAATTTCGCTTTAATTAAATAATATTTATAGTCTTGTTAAAATTACCTATTTTTATAGGTTATTTTATATCTCTTCCTTTCCTTCTTAGTTAGCTTTCACAGCTAGCTTACTGCCTTTGTCAGCCTTTGCCTTACCTTGCCTTAGCACGCTCTACCTAGCTAAGCTAGACATAAGCATTACAGCAACTTATAGAGTCTTGTAGGACCTCGTATTACGGCATTTACAGGCCCTATAGGGCCTTGTATTGCGGTAATTACAGGGCCCCACAGGACCTCGTATTGCGGTAATTACAGGGCTTCTTAATGCACTATTTTTCCGCCTATTAAAGGGTTCTATAACACTACATGTTACGCTCTTTTTTAGGGCCTCACAGGACCTCGTATCGTGGCATTTACAGTGCCCCACAGGGCCTTGTATCGCCGGCATGACTGGACCCACAGGCATTAGGCTACGGCATTTACAGGGGGCTTACAGGATCAATTAGATGAATTATAGGGTAGCCTAAAAGGCACCTTGTAAAATAGCTCATAGAAGCACCAATATTAGCTCCACAGTGAAAATTTTTTATCCCCCTAATAGCGCCAAAATCAGGCTATCTTAAGAAATTTTCTATAGGTCTTGTAGCACCTTTCTCATTAGGATAAATTAGAAGAGAAAAGAATAGAAGAGTATTGATTAGATTTCCTTGATAAATAGGTAGCTTCTTCCCTCTCTTTTAGACAGAATAAAGTAAGCAAGAATTGCAATATAACAGCAACTTTAATAACAACCTCTTGTGTATTGATTCCTTCTTCTTCTTATTACTATAACCTATAGTAATAGTAGCTCTTTCATCTTCCTCTTTCTTCGATATATTCTTTGAAGTGTTTTCAGGCTAAAGCAGCTTCCTCTACTTCTCTAAACCTTCTCAATTAAAGGAAAGGAATAGGGCACACTACCCTATATACCCCCGTTGATTTCAATAAGTCTTAAGGCTTATTCTCTCTTTAATTTATACTATAATATAAAGCATTTATTATAATTAACTTATTAAACTAGAGTAACTAGACTAAATTATTAACTATAATATTATTATAAATTATATAGTAACTATAAATAGATATTAAGGATTAAATAAAGAGACTATTTAATTATTGCGAGAGCTATCTAACTATACACTTAGATTATGTCTATAGATCTTTATTAATATTGTAGTATCTAATAACTTAAAATATATATTATTAGAAGATCTTATCATAAAGAGGAGCATTGTGACTATGCATTACAGACTATAAGAGTGAATTAGATGTAGTTATTGGGTTAATATAGCACCTAATCCTAAGTAGTATCTTTCTATCTACAATCTTACTGTTTCTTAATCCTTACTTCGTTCTTGTGATCTCCTAAGCCTTAACAGTAAGGGGCTAAGCTCTAGCTACATATAAGCAGTAAACTTATAATATATATATAAAGAGCTATAAGAGCGTAAACTTAGAGAATAGAGGCTAGAGATTAAAACCTTTAAGTACCTAACTCTAGGTAGTACTTTTATATCTACAATCTTATTGTTCCTTAATTTTACTTCGCTCTTATAACTCCCTAAGCCTTAATAGTTATCTAGCTAAGTAATAATACTATAGCTAGTTAGCTAGCTAGTAAGGTAACTAGGAGATAAAAATAAAATAAAATATAATATATTATAGCATTATTTTAAATACTATCTAATAACGCTAAGATTTATCCTTTTTTGATTACCTAGCAATACAATCTAAGATCTACTTAGTAGGAGAATTTAGCTATTTTAATACTTTAATAGTGATTTTCTCTATAACTAAAAGAGATATAAGTACAAGAGCTATACTAATTAATAGCTATAGACTAGACCTATTTATTAGTACTATTTTTGATATTAATAAGATACACAAAATTAGTAGAAATTTATAGTTAAAGTTGTAAAAAGTAGTTATATAGATTTTACTAGAGCTAGGTTTCTTATTTATAGAGCTATAAGTTAATTATTTTGTTTTTCTATATAAATTATTACTAGAATTAGAAGAATCTAGCCTATAAGCTCTCTTTAATAACTCTAGTCTACTAATAGAGCTAGTAATTATATAAAGAAAAGGAATAGTTTTAAGATACCTTTCTTAATATTAAGACTACACTACACTCTTAATATAAACTGTATAATCTATATAATTAGTCTATTACAATCTGTATAATTTATAGAATATTATAGAATCTTGCTCTAGGCTACTACTCTATTTACTATATAAGATATTATTTACTAATATTTAGGTAGCTATTCTAGAGATTTAGAGTTAGCTCGTTAGGAGATCTCACTACTCTCCTAACCCTAGCTGCTACTGTGAATATCTATTATTTTCAATAAGTAATGCTCTTAAGATAAGATCCCTCTTAGCCAACCGAGCCCTAATGGCTTAAACTGATCTAGGCGATATTGTTACAGATAAAGTATAGGCTGAACAGGTAAATGCACGGGACAAAGTCTGCAATGATAGGCGATAGTAGCTTTAGAAAGCAGCAGAAGCTCTAGACCCTTATTCATTCCATGTAGGTGAGGAAAGCATGTTACAATGCAGCCACCAAAATACTAGTAAATTGACGACTTGTCGCTAGTTCCCGGAGGAATTGCCGAATCAGAGAAGATGAGTTGGACAGACTTAGCCACACTCTTAGCGCTTGTTCAAACTGCGAAAACACTCCATGCAATGCTAATGATGGCTGTTTTTTTAATGTGACATGATGTGTATCCTGGTGCACTGATATGTTGGCTCGGAAATGGAATCTGCGTAAAGAAACACGTACATGATGCCGTGATCAGCTAACTAAAGTTTGGTCACGTTAGCTGGCGTAATTTTCCGTTGATATAAGCATGTGCTATAGTAAATTACGTTATCCCCTACTTCAACCCAACCTATGATAACGAATCAGGTAGAGGTAGAGTACACTACACACACACACCATATATTGGTACAAAAGTGTATCGATACAAAGCACCGGAAGGATTGTCACGAATGGCTCCCTCCGTGTCTACATAGCCTAGAGCGGCGCATAAAGATTTTTGCCCATTGCAGACACACGTTAGCGGTTTTTGAGCCGGTGGCTAATGTCAACCTCGTAAATCCCAGACAAAAGTCGTCTGCGACTCAGCGTTAACTATCTGCTGATGAAGTATCGACTAATGATCTGCCGAAACGTGATTGGCTATCTGCCGGCATGCAATTAATAATCTGCTGAGACAAATTAATGCATCATCCAATAGATTATGTAAGCATAGGTCAAACGAATGTGTACGTATTGACGATCTATTCCACTCATAGGCAGAGGGGACCCTCAAAGGTACTCCTGGCAAGAATTGGAAGCTCGGTTGTGTGTCTCGGTTACGGTCGCACAATAGCTTAACGTGGCCAAATCTGCAAATAGCCCAACCCCACAGGTTGAGAAACTTATCTGCATTATCATTTCCTTATGTAACGAGAGAAGATATTTTAAATATGCCTAATCAATCTCCCAAACAAATCGGTAGTGGAGTGCTGCATGATAAGGTGAGACAAATGAATGCAATTTTACCACAAGTCAATAAGACGCTTGAAAGCCAGGGCGGCACTAGAATCAGCCTTCGTACACTTGACTTAACTCTCTCAAAATAGGGACTATCACGTAGAAGTGATATTAATACTCTA
Source organism: Atkinsonella texensis (assembly GCA_001008035.1). Classification (NCBI taxonomy): domain Eukaryota; kingdom Fungi; phylum Ascomycota; class Sordariomycetes; order Hypocreales; family Clavicipitaceae; genus Atkinsonella; species Atkinsonella texensis. The sequence continues at coordinate 15,649 of KQ061804.1, forward strand.
TACGAGATGGTTTGTGAACTATTTTATACTGATTCCTCATATGAGGATATTCTTAGAGGTAAATACCACTTTAGCAGAGGACTTAAAAATAAAGTAAAGCATGTTCATAGGCATAGCGCACTACCATGTGTTCTATGCCTACGAGCTTAAAAAGCGTAACTAATGATAATTTATTTTATATAGCTTCATACAAAGTGCTTGTTGCAATCGCATGGTGTGGAGGTAGACTATTTGCAGATTTGGCCGCGTTAGGCCAATGTGCGACCGTACTCAGTCGCTCAGTACCAGGCACCTCTAGAGTCCGACGGATTGCTATTAACCGTCAGGGCAGCCACATTGGCAAATGACAAGAACGAGGCATCCCAAGCTACGTGAATATACAATACGGTCATTTCATAACGAGGGCCGGTGTAAAATTGTGCACAAAACTGCTTGGATATTTGCGGGCAAGCTGCATCCTCGCAACAACGGCAGAATATAGATGACGCAAAGCGTAAGTAGCCCAGATAACTGTAAGTGTCCTCTCGAGGCCGGTCTAGGAAAGTTAAGCTGGATTTTGTTAGGTTGTAAGATTTCTAGCTTGTAGGGCTGGTAATAAGAAAAAGAGTGTCTACCTTGGTGAGACAAGCGATGTTTCCCGTGTAAGGCCACTCGTAGCATTTTAAGGCCTGATATTGCGGCTACTTAATATCGGTGGAATTGGAAGATCATTCACAACCTGAATCAAAACTGAAAACAACCAGGCTGCGAGTGCACCATCGTATTATATCGTTTCCCATTGTTTAAGTCAGCTATACCAATTTCCCCACCACACTGGCACCATGAGGGTGCGCATAGAACAACCACGGAAATAAGGACCATGAGCTACCACTATGGAGGCCTCCAAATAATTCTCCGTGATATCTACGGTAATACCGTGAGCTCTGGCTTGTAGTAGACCGACACATATGGGCCGGATTCTCTGAACGAGAACGAGACGTCGTGTTGGACAGCTTTTATAGTTCCGCCGGGAGAGGTACTAGTTTGAATTGGTGAGTTGCAATAACCTGTGGATGCGAGTAGAATAGATAACTAACCACGCCGCAACATAGTTGTTCTTGTAGGCATGGAAGCTCTTGCTCCAGCCGAGTGTCTGGAAGAAGTCCTCCATACCTTTCGCAATCTCTAGGTCATCGCGGCCATAGAAGTTAGTGGGTAGATAAATCTGCGGAACAGGAAGCTTCGCCCCGGGCCAGAGTTCAAAGTTAAACTGTGTTACAGCTACCGGATGGTCCCGTTGGGGAAGGTCTTGATCATCAGGGTGATGGTCAGGTACATCGAGAACGTTGTGCCACAAGACGCGGAGGGACTTGATGGCCTGGTCAACGTTTGGGCCATTGAGCTGTCCACCCAAAGTGAAGATCTGTACCATCGTATTGAATGCAGTACGCGGCGTGGCATAGTAAACTTTCAATCGCGACAGACGGTACTCTCCCTTGAGATTGACATCGAAATTGACAAAGGAAGGCTCCACTTTTGCGAGTTTAGCATCCTTGGAGTCGGTGTATTTCTCTAGCACAGACAGACATTCCAGGTAGCTCGAAAAATCGTCTCCAAGGTCGCGCACAGTGTTCCACATAACTTGCGAGATGGGTTGACCAAGCTGAGCCGCTTTCCAGAGAGGACTCATTGCAACCTTGACCTGTATATCGCCGGTAAATACATAGCCAATTAAGCATTGGATGGCTGCTTGTTCGAAGGTCTTGTTGTTGACGCGTGCCTTCAAGACTATTGCTTCATCATTGTCGATGAACCATGCTTTCTTGAAGTGATCTACCCACTTGAGGTTCTGCTGTGGGAGAACCCTCTTCTGCTTCTCCAACGCCGCAATAGGAGTCGTTTGATTGATAGGGTCCTTTGCACTCCCTGACAGTTCCGACGCGGGGGAATATCCAATTCTCAGAGTGGCCTTGTCGTTGTAAAAGTTTAAACTTGGTTCAAATGGGGTGCCGTCCTTGGTGATCAGCGTTGGCCAAAATATCTCGCCTCCAGCCGAGGGCCGAGGTCCGCAGAAGGGCAGTATATATTCATAGCAGAATGCAAGAATACGATACTGCTCATCGGTGGTATAGTCTGCCCATTGCATCAAGCCTCCTAGTAAAGGGGTCATAACCGACCACCAATATTCTTGATCCTCGTCGGCAAATCCAAGGCCGGAAGCTAGAGCCTGCCAGGGCTGGCCGTAATTACGGGTAGATGCAGAAGCAACAGAAGCCATTTTTGATAAAAGGCCAAATTCGCTCTCCAAGGGCTAGCGGGTGAAGGGGTGAAGGGGTAGCGGGTGACGGCCTAGTGTGCGAGTCTACCTCATAATAATGTATTCAGTAAGAGTGTACTAGGGTTAAGGCGAAGTAATGCTTGACAATCTAAATGGATCAGTGACGAATGCGGTGCATCACGTATAATAATTTCACACCAGGATCCTCAGTTCCAACGGGCCGTTACGGTGTTCTCACCCGAAACCGAAGCACGGCAGGTCATACGGACATCATAGTCCGTCCAAGCCACGCGCTATCCCTCGGCAGTTGTATCTTTATGTGACAGTATTTCGTGCCCTGCAAAGCCTTGCCTCCAATAGAGCCATCCTACCTGCAAAGTGACTGTGTCTTTCCTTTCACTAGGTAAACTCTATCAAGTATACTATACGGTACCGGTATTCATTTGATTGTTGCAATTCGCCAGAACAACTCATTCATGCCTCGGCAGATATATTACGACGCTAAAGTGTTTTGACGGAGAGCTGATCGTGTTTCGGCAGATTGTGTGTCGTGCCGGGAGATGGCCCGTAGGCTTCGGCATATACCTAGTTCAAACATGGGCCGCATACGTACTTGTGTCTGGATTTGCAATCAAAATTAGCCATACGGCTGACGGTTGCAACATAATTTACATGGCCACGAAAATAAAAACAACAATACACACATTGCATGGTACATACGTAACGTCACATCAACCGTATATTGGTATTGCACATGATTCACATTGATTCAGAGTCTAAGACCGTTTTTTGTTTACCAGAAAACCTGCTACATTGCCCCAAAAGCCTTTGGTATACTTGGTCGCTACTACCGAGGCTCGGCAATCAACTGCCTCGCACCTACATACATGGTAGCATGCTCTCCTTTGTGTGTCATACCTTGATTTAATCACCATTTGCCTTCTACATTTCTGCCTTTCGAGACAGTCTCGGCTCCTATAACCGGAGCATGTATGAATTATCTAAAACGACCTTATCTTATATTGTTGGTACCTAGTGTGGCTAGGGCTAAATGCGTGGCATGCTTTAGTGTTCTCGGATATGCGCGTCTCATCAAGAGTCACATATCTCTGCCGCGACCTATTTCTCTGCTAAAATGGCGTGGGTGGCTTCACCTGCTCGAAATAATGTACCAGTTTGCCAGTAACTGCCTAGTTCGTGAAACGGAAGTTGAACTCACCATCGGAGTGAATGCAATGACTTATTCGGCCAAATGTGATGATATTACGGAACTGCATTAATTCCGGCCCGTCCGACTTTCAGACAACGTCTTGAAGCTCCGTTATCATCTCTTCAACAGCACAGTGGAGTTGATCTTAAAAAAAATGGCGATGGCCTGCTTGACTTGTTGCTTGTGGAGTTCTCTGTAACAGTAGCCGATCACGAATACCTGAACTCAATGATTCTATTAGTTAGGTGATTGTTCTTTGAGCATCGACGCCGCGTGTGCAGGGTGGAGGCGATCATATTACTACATCCAAATTTCACGCTCACTCGCGTCTTATGCCCTGAGTAATAGATTCGCGGCGAGTGTGCAATTAAACCACTGCTACCTCGAATGGATTTTCTTTGGCTAGCTAATCTTAGCGGGGCTTAACAGGGTGGGTTGGTATACGCCCGTCAATGTATTGGCTGGTAGAGAGACAAGGAAAGATGAACAGACAAAAGTACTATCGTCCATGGCTTGATCGCAGCTGTGTTGACCCAGTGGTATATTTAAGATGCGAACCTCCCACCTACCGCCGTATTCTTTCTAAGGATTCAACTGAGATTCATCATCTACACTTCGTCGTTCATTCTGATTAACTATTCTTATTTGCATACTTCGACTACCAATGGCACCGTCTAGACTTAGCACGGAGGGTATCACCTCTGCAAAGCCCAGCGGCATCTCGGTGATTGTTGTTGGCCTCGGAATTGGTGGGCTAACGGCGGCTATCGAGTGTCATCGGAAGGGCCATTCAGTAATCGCGTTCGAGCGGATGGAAGATGTGGAGCCCTTTGGTGAGTCTAGAACCATGCAACTGACTTGTGTGGTTACTGACACGATACGCATAGGAGACAGCATTATCATCGGTAGTAATGGCGGCCGCATCTTTGGAAAATGGGGCAACGGTATGGTGCGTGAAGCTATGCGACCTTGGCTATACACTCCCACTCATGCCGACGTATATGATACGGCTGGAAACCAATTGGGCAAGTCCGAGATTCCCAGGGCTGCCGATGATATGTATTTCACCCTCCGGGGCCGACTAGCAAAGACTTTTTATGACCATGCGCTGAGCCTGGGTATTGAGATGAGGCTTGGGTCGAAAGTCACCGAATTTTGGGAGGAGGGAGATCGTGCTGGCGTCGTAGTGGATGGGGATAGGTTTGAAGCTGACTGTGTAATCTGCGCTGACGGCATACACAGCAAATCTCGGGCCCTGTTCACTGACATAGATGCCCGACCCTGCCGTTCCGGTTATGCTATTTTCCGGGGCAAGGCTGATGCTGATGCTGTTGCCGCTGATCCGGCTGCGAGATGGATTCTTGATAAGACGGAGAACACAGACCAATTCAAAGCATTTGTAGGGGAGGAGACTTGCGTTGTTATTATTACCTGTGGCCTTGGTCGCGCAGTGGTCTGTAGTGCCATGCATGCGGTAAGCAACGCCTGCTACCATAAGGAGAAATGTGCGGTTCGACTTCTAAAACGTACTATTAACGACTGTACTAGGATACACGCAAAGCAGAACAATCGTGGTCGACTCACGCCGACCCAGACGACTTATTGAATATTATCGAAGGTTGGCCCTGCAGGGACAAGATCGAGCCAATTGTTCGGAAAATCTCCGCTGACAGTTTTATTGACTATCCACTGTTAACTGTAACTCCACTTGACACTTGGGTGTCCCCGCAGTCAAGGATGATTTTAATAGGTGATGCAGCTCATCCTTTCTTTCCCACTTCCGGACAGGGAGGTGCCCAGGCTATGGAGGATGCGGCTGTCCTTGCAATCTGTCTAGAGCTAGCTGGGAAAGGAAAGATTCCACTAGCTCTCCAAGCGACAGAGAAGATTAGGTAAAATTTTCTCCTTTGGAATCCTAGCTTAACCCTGCTTCCCTTACACACTAATACTAATTAGAACTCTAGAAAACGTAGAGCCTCTGTTCTACAAATGAATAGGACCTATTCTGGAGAGGTTCAACTAGCTCCTGCAGCACCTAACGTTAATAAGGGATTATCTGTCCCAAATGTGCCGGTGATGGACTGGATTTGGCAGCACTGTTGTCAAAGCTATACCTATGCGGAGTTCAACAACGTGGTAGAGGCTATTGAAACAGGGAAAGAGTACATACCACATAACCTTCCAGAAGATGGTAAGTAACGTATTGCACTAGGACGAAGAATTTTAGATTGACCTAGCCCTACAGCGGAAGATGAAATCAACAAGGCTTTTGGATTATAGTGGACTGTTTAAAGTTATTTCAAGGCCCTCTAGGAATGTTGCGATTCTAATGGGCTCGGAATGAAAAATATCAACAGATAGTACGCACATCACATGCAGTAGCACGCTGGCTGGTTAGTTGAATTTTGGCTCGGTCTGACTATATTACTAAGCTTTTCCGCAAGCCATGGGGGATTGCTGGCTGTAGCTAGCGAAAGTAGTTCTGTTGCGCTTTAGTATTCCCAGTATTATGACAATTCAACCGTTTATCTTGACGTGGCAGTAGGATATAGGGCAGTGATGGATAGACACGCTATGAAACTGAAACTGGGGTGAGTTTCGGTTTCATATGAAACAAGATCTAACTTAGGTACAGTCCGAATCTTTGACGAAGATTAGGACGACATGTTTACACCTTATCTCGAAGTACTCTAAAGATGTTTGCATTGTCTATTACCTATACTACCAATTTTCCTAGACTCGCCATCACTTTCTGCGCCCTCACCTATCTCTATTTCTTCTTGGAGTATCCTTGCAGCTGCGTTAATATCCTCCGCTCTCCTGAACACTCTAGCAAGAAGAGACCTGCTCTTTCCCTTTGGAACACTTACCTAGCTTTTAACGCATTCACATGACTTTGCCATTTTGGCAGACATGTTGCTTCTATCCCACGTGACCTGCCGTCTTGTGTCCGAGAAGATTCGCTCTGCCTCCGTAGACGTTAGGGGGATGCAGCATACGTCAATAGTCATGCGGCTGAGGAGAAAACTTTCTCGCTAAGTTGGTTCAAGCCACCACTGTAAGGCTGTTTGTTGCAGCGGTCCTAGTAGTCCAACTAGTGAGTCTGGAAGCCTTGGACTGCCCATTTGGTCCGCCTGAGTTGGCCGGACGAAAGACCTTGTCAATCATCGTGTTTATGCTGCTAGCGCTATCCATCATGAAGTATCCAACTTTTGATGCAATGCCATATTCTCGAATGAACTCTATAATGGCCTCTGCCATGTTCTTGCCACTATGCTCTCTTTCTAACTCCTTTAGCTTCACCACGAGAGACTGTAGGCCATGGACTTCTGTAACGAACTGAACTGTGAATCCTATTACGCCCAAGCAATTTGGTGATGCTCGATTTTCCGGCACAATATGGATCGAAGAAAGGAGATTTTGCAGGGCTCGCATCACTATATTATTCTGCTGCCTGCAGGCAGCAGTATAACTATTGCTGTTGCCTTGAATGAGCGACTTGATCTTGACAGCTAGCAATGCCACCATTTTGTTCCGTTAGGTCCAATCCAGGCTGCCGGCAAGCTCTTGCCTTCTTCTATTCAACAATGCTTCCAAATAGGGGATATTATTGCGGGAAAAGGCACGGATCCCGCACATGCTATTACACGTGATCCCAAATAGATATAATAACTGGGAAGCAGCTATAGAGATGATAGATTCATTATTATCTATTAATTGATTATATAACTATTACACAACTTAATAAGAGTAATTACACGTCTTACGCTCTATTGCACTTATAAATAATCTAGTTAAATCTAGCTATAAATCGTATAAATCTATTACTAATAACACTATCTACCCTATAATAGATAGTAGTAATTACTTATTACTTTTATTGCGCCTAGCTTAGTAGATAACTAATTTAGCTTTATATTAAAAATAGTATACCTAAAAAAGGAATTTACTAGTAATTCTAGCCTACTCCCTTTTATAGATAAGGACCTCTAAGTTATATATAAATTTAACGCTTTTAACTAAGCTAACTCTAACTTTACTATTAGAAAGTAACTACTAGTATCTAAGGACAATAAGAAGAAGCTTTACTAGCTTACTTACTATGTTGGCTAGAGCAAGGTAGGGTTTTATACGGGCTAACGCTATAATCAACACACTAGTATATAGCAAGTAATAAAATAGGTATAATATTTATCGATAATTCTATCTATCTAGCTAGTTAGAAGAGATCGTAGATATACCTCTAATCGAGTGGCCTAAGTGTTAGATGTTGCATACTAGGCTAGGCAGAGTAATAGACACGCTGTTATATTAACTAAAGCTTGCTCTCTCTAAGTTAGTATGTAGTACTGTAGGCGTTAATAAAGAGCTGCGTGGCCGAAACCCTAGCGATTATGTAGAGTTGCGCTATGTCTAGGTGCTACCGCTTAGGTAGGTTACACCTAGCTTAAGTAGCGCGCCTATCTAGGTGGTCCTTATAACTGCCTCCCCACTTTTAGCTAGGCTCCTACATGGCTAGAATATCGCTAGTTATCTACTAGCTAGTTGTTAGTATTTCGCTACAAAACAATAATATTAATTATGTAACGGACTGGCCTTACGGCAACTACGAGTAAGCATCTAAGAGAATAGTAACTATATTTATAAAGAGAGAAGAAGAAGTTCTATATCTTCTTTATTACCTAGCCTTATATAATCCTTTAGTTCCTTCTAACTTTTCTCTTACTAGAATTCCTTAGTGACTTATATTTCTATTACTTTAGTATTACTATACTATTATCTTAGTCTTATAATAGGTTTTTTTTCTAGGGACTAACATAGGTCTAGGTTAGATACTAAATTCCTCTACCTTAGTTCTATTATAGGCCTATAGTGCAATCTCTCTAGGTTCTATCTAGAATCTAGTCTCTTTCTTTCCTTAACCTAGCTTAAGCTAAAGCTTAAGCCTATAATATACTTCTTACTTCTCTAAAAAAGATATTATAGCATCTAGTAATAATAGTGTTATACCTATAGTAGTGTAATTAAGTGTATATAATTTATTAAGTTTAGATAATTATTTCTATATTACACTCTCTATAAGTTTATATTAGGTCTTAAGTTTTTATTATATAATATAAGTTAACTTTAACTACTCTACTGTTATATCTAACTATATATAGTTAGATCTAACCTTAGTCTAACCTATATAAAAAAGGCTCCTTACACTACTATTTAGAAGAGAGAATAACTAACTACATATATAACTATTATCTATATTATTATCCCTATTATAATTTTACCTCTATAACTTATTAAATAAATACCTCTAGATTTATACACCCTAGGGATAAATCTACCTATTACGTAACTAGATCTAGTATATAATTGTTACGTAACTAGATCTAGTATATAATTGTTACGTAACTAGATCTAGTATGTAATTGTTATGTGCTAGATCTAGTTACGTAATAGGTGGATTCGTCCCTAGGGTGTACGAATCTAGAGGTATTAAAATTACCTATTTTTATAGATTATTTTATATCTCTTCTTTTCCTTCTTAGTTAGCTTCCACAGCTAGCTCACTGCCTTGCCTTGCCACGCCCTGCCTAGCTAAGCTAGGCACAAGCATTACAGCAACTTACAAGGTCTTGCAGGACCTTGTATTGCGGTAATTATAGAGCTTCTTAGCGCGCCTATCAAAGGGTTCTATAACGCTACGTGTTGCACTCTTTTCTAGGGCCCCATAGGGCTGTGTATCGTCGGCGTGGCCGGACCCACAGGTACTAGGCTGCAGCATTTACAGGGGGCTTACAGGATTAATTGGATAAATTATAGGGCAGCCTAAAAGGTACCTTGTAAAATAGCTCACTAAAGCACCAATATTAGCCCTACAGTGAAAATTTTTCATCCCTCTAATAGCGCCGAAATCAGGCTATCTTGAGGGATTTGTTATGGATTATGTAGCACCTTCCTAATTAGGATAATTAGAAAGGAAGAGAGAAGAAGAGTATTAGTTAGATTTCCTTAATAAATAGGCAGCTTCTTCCCTCTCTTTTAGATAGAACCAAGTAAGCAAGAATCACTAATTCAACAACAACCTCTTGTGCATTGATTCCTTCTTCTTCCTATTACTATAATCTATAGTAATAGTAGCTCTTTTATCTTTCTTGTTCTTCGATATATTCTTTGAAGTGTTTTCAGGCTAAAGCAGCTTCCTCTACTTCTCTAAACCTCCTCAATCAAAGGAAAGGAATAGGGCACACTACCCTATATACCCCCATTGATTTTAATAAATCTTATTACTCTAGTGTAGTAAATCTCTATCTATTTATCTAAATCTAGTAATTTTTAGTCTATTTTCTATTGCTTTACTTCTAAATCCTAAATTTTCTATAATAGTTTATTTAGTAGGTATATCTTATTACTCTACTAGAGTATCTAGCTAGTTAGATCTACTTATACTTCCTTCTCTTCTAGCTTATTTAAGCTAGAAAATAGTAATTTTATATTAATTATTAGGTATATTGTAACGGACTAGCCTTATGGCAACTGCGAGTAAGCGTCCGAGAGAATAGTAACTATATTCATAAAGAGAGAAGAAGAAGTTCTATATCTACTTCACTATCTAGTTTTATATAATCTTTTTAGTTCCTCCTATTATTCCCCTTACTAGGATTCCCTTATGACCTGTGTTTCCCTTACCTCAATATTACTATACTGTTACCTTAGTCTTATCGTGGGTACTGCATTCCTCCGCCTTAGCTCTGTCGCGGGCCTGTGGCGCGATCTCCTTGGGTCCCGTCTGGGATCTAGTCTCCCCCTTTCCTTGACCTAGCTTGGGCTAAAGCCTAAGCCCGTGACAATATAGCCTATGAGTTAGAGTAGCTAGAGCTCCTTTTACCTTTAGCTACTTCTATTTTAAGTTTAAGTTACTTAATAGTAGATTTAGAGGAAAATAGTTTTTTGCCTTTCTTTTAGTTACTTTTAGCTTTTAGAATTAGCTTTCTAATAGTTTACTACTCTTTTTAAATATTATAAGAATTAATAGAATTCTAATATATAGAAAAATCTCTAGTAATTAGTGTATTACTCTTTTAAGGGCTTCTATTAATAAATTTTATTAAAATCAATAGGGGTATATAGGGTAGTGTACCCTATTCCTTTCCGTTGATTAAGGAGGTTTAGAGAAGTAGAGGAAGCTGCTTTAGCCTGAAACACTTCAAAGAATATATTGAAGAAAGAGGAAGATAAAAGAGCTACTATTACTATAGATTATAGTAATAGAAAGAAGAAGGAATTAATGCACAAGAGGTTGTTGTTAAACTAGTTGTTAAACTTAGTGATTCTTGCTTGCTTAGTTCTATCTAAAAGAGAGAGAAGAAGCTACCTATTTATCAAGGAAATCTAACTAATACTCTTCTTCTCTCTTCTCTTCTAATTATCCTAATTAGGAAGGTGCTACATAATCTATAACAAATCCCTTAAGATAGCCTGATTTTAGCGCTATTAGAGGGATAAAAAATTTTCACTATAGGGCTAATATTGGTACTTTAGTGAGCTATTTTATAAGGTACCTTTTAGGCTGCCCTATAATTCATCTAATTGGTCCTGTAAGCTCCCTGTAAATGCCGCAGCCTAGTGCCTGTGGGTCCGGCCACGCTGACGATATACAGCCCTGTGGGGCCCTGTAAATGCCGCGATATGAGGTCCTATAGGGCCCTAGAAAAGAGCGCAACACGTGGCGTTATAGAACCCTTTAATAGGCGCGCTAAGAAGCCCTGTAATTACCGCAATATAAGATCCTGTGGGGCCTGTAAATGCCGCAATACAAGGTCCTGCAAGACTCTGTAAGTTGCTGTAATGCTTGTGCCTAGCTTAGCTAGGCAGGGCATAGCAAGATAAGACAGGGCGTGGCAAGGCAAGGCAGGGCGTGGCAAGGCAAGGGAGTGAGCTAGCTGTGGAAGCTAACTAAGAAGGAAAAGAAGAGATATAAAATAACCTATAAAAATAGGTAATTTTAACAAATTTATACTATATAAAGGTAGATAACTATATTTTTGCTTCTTTTCCTAGCAATAGAGTACCTTAATATATATACTTTAGATTTACCTAAGTAAAAGTATAGAACTATTAAATAAGAGCTAATTCCTTTTCTATTAAAGGAAAAGTCTTTAGGTCTCTAATAGGTAGATACTTTAGCAGGCTAAAGTTAGATATCTAATTGTTGTATTAGGCTATATAAGGTTGCGACTGTAAGAGCAATTGCTACTATCTATTACATACTAGATCTAGTTACATAATAGATAGATTTGTCCCTAGGGTGTATAAATTTAGAGGTATTTATTTAATGAGTTATATAGGTGTAATTGTAATAGGGACAATAATATAGAGAATAGTTATAAGTATAGTTAGTTGTTATTTTTTCTTCTAACTAGTGGTGCAAGGAGCCTTTTATACTAACGTGAAGTCACGTGGGTTAGACCGAGGTTGGATCTAACCGTGCATAGTTGGATATAACGGTAGGGTGGTTAAAGTCGACTGGTGTTATGTAACAATAGCGCAGCTTGCAATAGCTAATAACAGCTACTAGTAGGTAAATAAATAAATCCTTAGGTAGGACTGCAGTAGGAAAAACTCAGGACCTAACGCGAACTTATAGAGAGCGTGATATAGAAATAACTAACTAAACTTAATAAATTACGCACACTTAATTACACTACTATAGGTATAGCACTATTACTACTAGAACGCTATAATGCCTTTTTTAAGGGAGTAAGAAGTATATTATAGGCTTAAGCTTTAGCCTAAGCTAGATTAAGGAAAGGAGGAGACTAGGTCCTAGATAGGACCTAAGGAGGTTGCGCTATAGGCCTATAATAGAACTAAGGCAGAGGAATATAGTACCTATTATAAGACTAAGGTAATAGCATAGTAATACTAAGGTAAGGGAAACATAAGTTACTAGGGAATCCTAGTAAGGGTTATAATAGGAGGAACTAATAGATATAAGGCTAGATAATAAAGTAGATATAGAACTACTTCTTCTTCTTCTCTCTTCATGAATATAGTTACTATTCTCTTAGACGCTTACTCGCAGTCGCCGTAAGGCCAGTCCGTTACAACTATATACTATATATATAAATATAATTAACTTCTAGCCTAAAAGAATAATATAATAGTTATATATATCTATATAATAACTATAGTAAAGTTAAATAAAGAAAATAGTAGCTTTAACTTCTACTACTACTACTAATATGCGCCTATAGGAATCTATGATATGAATGATTGCGATGTAGCAGCCGCTAGCCAAGCGAGCTTGTGTGCCACCGTAAATGTTTGGGCGGAAATAGGGCCTTGGCGCCGAAGACTTTCTCTGCTGTAACACATGGAGTCTAATGTCACCCCACCGCAGCAAGCTACGCATATCGACCAACCCAATGCGGCTTGTCGTTTGGGAACAGTCCTCGATTAAGCAGTGTGAGTCGATTGGTAGAACCATTGGTAGAAAGAAACATGCTTCTATCGCTGGTGCCTGCCATAAGGGGTCATTTAGGTATAGTCGCCCATCGTTATTAACACAACTCAACTCAACGACTTTGGCTTGACCAGACAGGGCCACTCTGCCACCTAGCGCGTTTATCAGCAAGACAGACTCCAGAGTTACAAACTCCGTACTCCCAAAGGCCTATCGCTTCAGCATCTTATGTATGCGGGCAAGTTATGGCTATGTTTTAGCTGTCATGGAATTTTTGTAAGACCCACACAGATGGAAAAAATGAGGTGGTCGGTCTGCAGCATGCTTTAGATAAGAGATATCGAGGTTCGGCAGATCGGAGCGTCATGTGCGGACTCAACCGCCACGGTGCTGCTATGCGGAGTTTGAGGTGGTGTTCTACAATTGCAACGGACTGTAGAATAATTCGCCCGGCTAGACATTCGAGGGGCGGTTGTCGGGGCGGGCTACATTCCTGATCCGATCCCAGCATGTGCCGATAAAGCACACATTACCCCTAAAACGAGTGACTCACATTACCCTTGACGTGGACCACGGAACGCCCGGTTGGGCCTCTCTGGCCAGGCAAACTATCAATTTACTCCTGTGGTGTGGAGTGCCGGGAAGTACGAGGCGAGACGCACGGACACGAAGCGCGTAGATACGGACAATTCATACCGTGCGACCGGCTTTAACCTGATATTTATGCCGAGTGATGGCAAAGACCGTTTGCATGATGTTTATCCGCCACAAGACGATTGCGCTCCATCAATGACACATGATCTACTTGGAAAAACATGGATTGGTACATATGATTGGTAGCGGCGGAACATGGGAAGGCTTTTTCATCTTCAAAAAGGGGGTCAACTAGAAGGTCTGTAGGAAGATAGCAACTGCTTCCTGCGTACTGAGGGCTGCCTGTTCCGTGTGTCAGCAGGGTTGGTGACCGATGTTAGGCACGCTGAAAAGTTGCCAAAATGAGAGATGAGGGATTTTGAAGCTTCTCTTGACACCCAAACGTCTGGATGCTTCTGAGTGTTCCCGGTAGAAACCACGAGGAGGAGAATTACGGACGATGTAAAGCACAGGAGCGAGGACGGGCTACCTAGACAGACCATAGAGGAAAGGAAGAAGAAAATATGTAGGAACTTCTTATTCATGAATAAACTATTACTGGTAAGAAACCAGGTAAGCTAAGTCCGTTTCTATTGTATCGATTCATGGAAGGGGCGGCACCTCCTCTTTGGCCACTAAGACCTGTAATTTTCAGTGTTTCGGTGGTCGCTTGGGGCACGTACGATCAAAGGCCGTGAAATACGATCATATCGGCTTCGTTTCTTGAGGTTTGATGCCTTCTTGCTGAGCGAACATCGCCATGGTTTTCGCAGTCATAGTACCTCCAAAATACCTTCAGAAGACTAGACACTTTAGGAATATAGCGCTCGGTCCAGTGTGCCAAGTCTACTTCTGACAGCTTGGTTGTCGTGTTGATGGTTATTGTCTTCTTCATCCTAGGCGCCATCATGTCGCTCTCTGGCGTGGTAGATGCTGACCTTGCCGTGTTACTCCTCATTGTTTCCCGACGTCCCCAGAGGGCTACAAGCTCTTCAACACCGCAGCTAGCCTCTTCGAGTGCTCGCAAACATGCAGTCCTCACAGCTGGGCCCTCTAAAATATTCCGTGCCTCCTCAATATCTACCTCGCATCGAGTCTGAAGGGCGTTTTGCACAATGTTACCGGCACCATCAGTACTCAAACCAACAACGATGGGATAGGACAGTTCGCTGTTACGTAGGTCCTCGGCCACGCAGCCCTTACTGCGAGCATATTCTGTAGAGTATATGTTCTTACAGTCATTTTGCAGTTGTGCGTACCAACTGTGGACAAATGACCATCAGCAACCGTTAAAGCTGCAGGAAACAGGACTAATGAAACTCACCCAAACCGTGCTAAAAGTTCATCCAAGCCTGTACCGGCATCGTTAAGAAGCCTGCCTAGAAGCATAAAGAGGGAGCCAGTCTTAAGCCTCGACATGCGCCTGTAGGCTGCCAGTCGCTCATTGTCGCCACGTGGGAAGGTCCCCAGACCGTCTCGGCGCCATATCAGCGACTCATCCTGGCCTTGATGAATATCCTCCAGCGACTTAAGGAGTTCGGCCGCGAGGACAGGGTTCTCGCGCATGGCTCGGTTCAACATACGCATCAGCACAAGGTAAGCTCTGTTGGCGGTCTCATGTATGCCAAACACAAGATGAGCGGCCGCTTTATTTTTGCGCATTTGGCTTCTATCGGCAATATCATCGACTAGTATTGCGCAAAAGTGGACGGCATCCATGATGTCGAGCACTAGAGCATACTTGGCTGGATCCTCCACACTGAGAGATGGTCGCAGGTAGTCGACCAAGGGACGGAAATGGTGCTTGCCATATTGACTCACAAGATACTCGTAAGGACACTGACTGCTAGTCATTGTTCACGTCTGCTTTATGCGCGTGTATGTGCGTGCTAGTATGTGCGTCTTTGACGCTGGTTAGAGTAGAACATATGGAAAAATGAAAATGCTACATAGGTGGAAATTGATTTGTGGAACCCAACCCGGAGACTTCTATAGTTCAAATATTGTATCTGGCTCCAGGTTTGTAACGGCCCAAGGGAGTAAGTATATTGACAGCTGGCTAGGCGATGCATACGAATATCCAAAGCTGAAGACGAAAAGACGAAAAGGAGAGCTCATGCAGCTAATCTCACATGCCGGGCCGAAGGCGAGAGTGCAAGCCGAGCCACCCTTGGGGCTCAGCCCGTTACAGGTTTTAGGCTGCCTCTTATCTCATTACCACTCGCGAGACATATCCAGGGTTCGTTTAATCACATCTTAGCTGTCATCCACATAAACCCTCCACCAACTATCAGTCAGGCCTCGGCAATATTTAGTGTGACATGCCCTTTGATGCCGTGTTTTATTGCGAGCTATGTAGGCGACAGAAATGTGTTGAGACTGCCCGTCAATTGCATGGTGAAGACCAGGCCGCTACCTGGGTTTTTACTGGCACGCCGCCCTAGGGAAGCGACAATGTTTCAGGACAGGAAAAGGTCTCGGCCTATTTTCACACCTTTTATGACTCATCGATCATGAACTTAGAAAACCCAAGCCCCATCCATCCAGAGACGTGACTTGCTGCTAATGTCTCTTGTGCCTCTTACTCTCCATTTTTGAAGTAAAAAACTTCATCCGACAGTATCCCGACTGCAGCAATGGACGGCTTCATCAATCTGCCGCCACCAGAGTCGTATAAACAGGTTGAATGGATTGCAGACATATTTGTCGCCTTGATGGGTGTTGGCTGGATTGTCAACTATACGAGCATGCTATGGCACGCATACACTGACTCAACGTACAGCATGGCTTTGCTGCCACTCTGCAGCAATATCGGTTGGGAGCTTACGTTTGTACTGGTGCACCCGTCACCCAACCCGTACGAGCGTAGGGTATTCGCCATTCTCCTGACGCTCAATATAGGGATTATAATGGCTGCTGCCCGCGTCGCTCCTACAGAATGGACACACTCGCCCGTGGTTGCGCGGAACACAGCTCTTATTTTCTCTCTAGCCATCATAGTCTGCTTCGCTGGGCACATTGCCCTAGCCGCAGAGATTACACCGCAGCTTGCATACTCTTGGGGGGCTTTCATTTGTCAGCTTTCACTTAGTGTAGGGGCCCTCTGTCAGCTTTTGCAACGAAACAGCACAAGAGGTACTTCATGGTCCATGTGGTAAGCATACTTGTACAATTTTCACTTCTCCCAAGAGCTTAATAGCTGAGTACCCAAACCATAGGTTGGGTCGATTCCTAGGATCGTGCTGCACTGTTGTATTTGCTGCCCTGCGGTGGAAGTACTGGCCTGAGGCTTTTTTGTGGCTGGGAAGTCCTCTAATGCTTTGGGGTGTATGTGTCTTTTTTGCCTCGGAGCTCATGTATGGGTTCTGCTTCTACCTTGTGCACAAGCATGAGGCACGAGCAAAAATATCGCTTAAAACGCTGTGAAATGAACAAATATCGCTCGTTAGATATAAGCCACTCCTTCATATTCACTAGCAGTCGGAGATTTCGCACGAAATTGCAGGTAATAGCGACTCAAGAGTATAAGTTGAAAGCCGCTTTGTGGTGCATATCTTAGCAACGAAATTAAATCTTGAGGTCAGGCCCCAATGGTCAGGCAGGTCTTTCGTTCTGATTGCGAAGCTGCCGTATTACACCGAAGGTGTTCTGCTGCGTAGAGGGTTTAGAGAGACTTGCTCTATGCTACACGTGACACGCCCCACTTTTCAGGCTCTTAGATTCCTCGCACCGAACGTGGTGCTTATTAGCAAGTTAGGCCGCTAAAGGAATGTAAGGAATTTATTAGCCCTTTCGTACCTAACGAAGGCTATTTTCATACAAAAGGATTATAGGAACGATAAGGCTTGATTAACTGTCTAGACTCTCCTACCATTTCCTTGTAATTATAGATACTTATCCTACTAATTATTACGTAACCCCTCATTGGCTGCATCTAGCCATGCGCGTATCTAGTGCCCCACCCGCTAAGTTAGGTCGTTAGGCCACTTTTGCGCTCTAACCTACAACACCACGAATACCTTAGACCACTTACATTAGGGGTATATCTACAGCCTCATTCAACTAGCTAGATAGATAGAATTATCGATGAATTTTACTACTTTCGTTACCCTAACACACTAGTGTGTTAAATATAGCATTAAGCTGATGAAGCCTACCTTGCTCCAGCCAATAATAGGTAAACCTCAGCGGTATTAGGTAGTCATAAACCCACTAGCTAGTCTCAGTCCAACTTAAGCAGCCTAGCTAGCTGGCTTGCAAGGCAACTAGACCTAGTTGTTACGAAAAAGGCATAGATCTAGCACATACCACCACACGTAATCCTAAAACAAGTATATAGCTAGGAAGTAACTATAGAGATGCTAGATTCAATAACATCGTCAATCAATTATATAATTATTACAAAACTTGACAAGACGCGTTGAACGTCTTATGCCCTTATACGCCTATGAACGACCTAGCCGAATCCAGCCGTTTTCTGTACGAATCTATCTATCTACGCTGAGTCCGTAACAAAGGCTAACTCGCAGAAGCCATTAGACTAGTTCGTTATACTAACAGAGACGCTAGCCTTAAAGGCAGAAACTAAAAGAAAAATACAGGGGAAAATATAGAGAGATACTAAAAAGAAAAGAGAAAAAGGAGGCTAAGTCTAAGAAAATAACTAAGGATTCTATAGCTTAATAGCATAATCCGTTAGTTTTACCTTATCCTAGAGAGATAAATACTACGATTATATATACTTGATAGACTAGAGATACTTCTTTATATTATTGCTCTATTGTAATAGTTTATTTTAGTTACTGCCGCGCTAGACTATTTTAGCTAATTACTCTACTTTAGCAGTCCCACTTTTCTGCTGATACAGGACTTTTGATTTGACTCGCCGTAAACTGATGCGATATACGAAGTCGAGATATTAACCCCATGCATGTGCACACAGTTGCTAAGTGCCTACGCGAGAAACTCGTCGACTGAATCCATGTTTCACTTAAGTGAGACTGTGAAAATTACTAGTACAGCCAATACCAATCAGCAAACACGGAGATCGCTTATGTCTATAAAGGCCTAAAAGGCCCCAGGCATTTCCTACACAGTTTTGCTGGGCGATTTTGTCTATAATAACTTCCTAGTCAACTCCTAACGGCATTAAGACTCGAAGCGATGTCAGAAGGCTTCCGAGTCATTATCGTGGGCGGCTCTGTGGCGGGCCTTACGCTGGCCCACTGTCTTGAAAGGCTGGGCATTTCGTTCCACGTGCTCGAGAAAAACGACGACATCAGCCCCCAGGTTGGAGCGTCAATTGGCATTCTTCCGAATGGAGCTCGCATCCTTGACCAGCTGGGCCTATTTGAGGCGGTTGAGAAAGAGGTTGAGCCTCTCAAAATTGCTCGCATCTCCTACGCCGACGGCTTCGCTTTCCAAAGTGACTTTCCATTATCGTGGCAACGATCGTCAGTACTTGACTTTACAACATACGCCGTAGCTTGAAATCGTTCTAATCTTTCTTTCCAACAGTTTTGGGTATCCCGCAGCATTCTTGGAACGCCAGAAATTTCTCGCCATTCTCTTCAGCAAGCTAAGGTACAAATGCCGAGTTCATACAGGTGAACGGGTGTTGTCAGTCCGAAATGAAGCATCCCATGCCGTCGTGACGACGGCCACAGGCAACGAGTACACGGGACATTTGGTTGTGGGAGCTGATGGAGTTCACAGCATAGTTCGCTCTGAGATGTGGAGGCATATAGAGGAAGACAGGCCAGGATCCTTGACTGTCGGCAAGAGGTTGTCCGCCATCAAGCTCGAGTTTGCTTGCATTTATGGAATCTCAAGCCAAGTTCCTGCGGTTGAAGTCGGGGTTTGGTCCAGCTTGTTGGATAAAAAACTGACAATACATTTTATTGGCGCCAAGGGAGGGAGGGTATTCTGGTTTCTCATTGTGAAGCCAAAGATAAGTCAGTGGCACATAGCTAGGCGAAATCTGACGACCGCGGAGGCTCGCCGGATCTGCGAGCGCCTTCAACCCAAAAGACTCGGTCCGACCTTGACTTTCGGCGACATATGGTTAAAGTGCGATATCTTCACAATGACCCCGCTCGAGGAGGGATGGTTCGAGACGTGGCACTATCACCGCCTGGCCATCATGGGAGACGCAGTCCGTAAGGTAAGTTAGCTTACCATGGCATTGTGGAACGGCTCACTCCTAGCATCCGAGACATATAAAATCGCTTAAATAACTCACCCCTCAAACACAGATGGCGCCAAGCATAGGCCAAGGGGCTAATATGGCCATCGAAGATGCGGCCGTTTTGGCCAACGCGTTCCAGAGGGCTGGCTTCGGGAGCGCTACACTTGACATATCATCTAAGGACCTGAAACTTGAAAACGCACTACAACACTACGGCATGAGCCTGCAGACTCGTACAAAGCATATATGCGACCTATCTGAGTTTTTAGTGCGGCTGCAAACCCAAGACGGTCCAGTGAAATGGATTCTTGCCAAATACGTTATTCCTTTCTTCGGCGATGTTCCGGCCAGTCTGTCAGCTAAGGCAATCCAGACAGGGCCCTTGCTTGAGTTTGTCGATATTCCTAGGCGATCAGGCCATCAAGTTCAGAGTGCAGCCGCCTATCCAGGTTGGGTTATGAGGAAGCAGCTGCTTATTTCAGCATTTATTGTCTTCACGGTTGTTCTGATTCCATTGTGCATCTCGGCGTCAAGCAAGGGTGATCAGCAGAATAGGAATCTTTCTTGATTTTTCCTGTATTGCTGTCCTCTAAAATACAGTGACTGAAGGCCGAATGGCTCTTGGCGGTTGGCCACAAATATCCCACATGGATCAAGATAAAGCGTCCAAGAGGACAGCGAAGTGATCTCAGGCCTCGAAATATTGTCTTACCAGGGTACACCCTAGTGAGGTGTCTCATGCACTGTAGGTAGGCGTATGGATAATTTCTGTTTCCTAATCGGAGACTTAAAGTCGTCTGTGATCTACTTTAAAATCATTTGCGGAGTCGCGATAGGCTATCTGCCGGCCAGACTCTCGATCTGCCGAAACACGATCGGCTCTTTGCAAGTACGCAATTCAATTATAATCTGCCGAGACGATCATCCTTTTTAAAAGCGACAGGGGCATCACTTTTCTGCTGACTAGGAATAACTACAGCCAAGCACCTCGTATTGCAAAATCTTGTCACGACACAGATGCGGCAGATGCGACACAATTGACTACAAAAGTACTGTTAGGTTGAGCCTGTAAGGTGATTTGAACGCTTAAATGTTGGATTTTAAGCACGTAACTTAAATTCACGATAGGGGTGAAGTAATGAATCATTCAGCCATAGCGGCATGCCGAACCACCTACATCGCGTCCAGTCCACGAAAAGTTGTCACGCCTAATAGTATAACTATGAGGCAGAATAGCCGTTCAACTAGCAAGGAATTGAGAACAAATTTGACCCTCGGTTCTTCATCCGCTTATTGGCTGGAATCTACATAGTGAAGGCTGCAATTGTATTACTACTAGAACGGAGGACCCGGTGCCAAACGCAATAAATATCCCCAGTGGCGTATTAGGTGGAACGTATATCTACCGATACATTAGTATTGCCACCATTCGGTGAATGCGTGAATTACTTGGATTGTGCGAAGCTCATTCTTACCAAACGCGACCCTGATTGTGTTTTTGCCGGGAAATAGAAAAACATTGGCATAGAACGAGCTCTAGCATATCTTCGTTTGTGCTATAGTGGTTAATGAGCTGGGGTTGTCGAAGCACTTGATATTCATATAGGCGGCATCTTCAGGATTAAATGGATCCAGATGTCTAGATATCCGGATGCATCACTAGAAAGCGACATCGCCGTCCTAGATATTGTGGAGAACGAGCATGTCCCACGTACCAAGAAACTCATCACACGTGCAAAAAGTAAGTAGATATCAAGCAAAATCTTGGAAAATGTAGGAAAATTTTGTTCTATATAATCGTGGAGAGTTTTAGATTCTCAAATTGACAAATGAGTTTATTGCCTAGTGCAACCCTCCTGCATTAGGCGGAAGCTCCTAGAAGCATACAATCTTCTTGCTCGAAAGCTCCTAGAAGCAAGAGAAAGTAGTACCTAACGCGTAGAATTAGGTATCCACCCTTAGTAGAGGAAAATAGCAGTTTTCTAACTATAAATAGAGAGATGAAATTCATATATTCTCTTTTATAAGATAGAACTATAGTTAATTAATCTAAATCTATTTATTCTTTTATTTATTTATAAAAGAGAGTATGTATTATATAATAGTTATAAGCCTAGAAGGAATTCTAATAATTTCTTGTTAAAATAACCTATTTTTATAGGTTATTTTATATCTCTTCCTTTCCTTCTTAGTTAGCTTCCACAGCTAGCTTACTGCCTTTGTCAGCCTTTGCCTTGCCTTGTCACGCCCTATCTAGCTAAGCTAGGCACAAGCATTACAGCAACTTATAGGGTCTTGCAGGACCTTATATCGCGGCATTTACAGGCCCCACAGGGCCTCGTACTGCGGTAATTACAGGGCCCCATAGGACCTTGTATTGCGGTAATTACAGGGCTTCTCAATGCGCTATTTTTGCGCCTATTAAAGGGTTCTATAATGCCACGTATTACGCTCTTTTTTAGGGCCCTACAGGACCTTGTATTGCGGCATTTACGGTGCCCTATAGGGCCTTGTATCGCCGGTATAACCGGACCTATAGGCATTAGGCTGCGGCATTTACAGGGGGCTTACAGGACTAATTGGATGAATTATAGGGCAGCCTAAAAGACGCCTTATAAAATAGCTTATAGAAGCACCAATATTAGCCCCACAGTGAAAATTTTTTATCTCTCTAATAGCGCCGAAATCAGGCTATCTTGAGGGATTTTCTATAGGTCTTGTAGCACCTTCCTAATTAGGATAAATTAGAAGAGAAGAGAAAAGAAGAGTATTAGTTAGATTTCCTTGATAAATAGGTAGCTTCTTCCCTCTCTTTTAGATAGAACTAAGCAAGCAAGAATTGCAATACAACAGTAACTTCAACAACAAGCTCTTGTGTATTGATTCCTTCTTCTTCCTATTACTATAACCTATAGTAATAGTAGCTCTTTTATCTTCCTCTTTTCTTCGATATATTCTTTGAAGTGTTTTTTAGGCTAAAGCAGCTTCCTCTGCTTCTCTAAACCTCCTCAATTAAAGGAAAGGAATAGGGCACACTACCCTATATACCCCCATTGATTTCAATAGGTTATGAGCCCGGAGAGCCTTTGAAATCACTTCTCTTTGCAAAATGAAGCTATTCATAGTCCTGAATAACTTGTAACGCAAAAAATCCTTGTTATTCTTTAACCGTTTTTACCTACTTTAGACCCACTTTTCGGCACCCAATTCGGCATCTACAGAAACTTTGGCTTTTTCTCTTTACGAGAACCCACTTTTCTTGGACCCTTAGCAACATCGGTAACATCGGCAATATTGATAACCTTAACCAATCACGTTAAATCAATCTCTTCCTTAGATCCCGGATTTACAGCACTAAGACCCACTTTTTTACGGCAAAATCAACTGGAGTCCGAACTCCAACCGCTTTTCCCGAAAAATAACTAGCGACCCACTTTTTTCCACTGCGCTACTAGCTCTACATACAATTTTGTATATAAAGACTAGTAAAAGCACCTTAGACTCTAGCTATCTTCGATATAGCTAGTTTAAAACAAATCCATGAAAAATCACAGGAATATTTTCGAAGTTATAGGGTTATAAATCAACTATAACACCTATTTTTACAGCCTTCCTTTAAGCCTTTTATATATAAAAAGCTATTAAAGGATAATTCTATAATATCTAGAATTAGAAAAGGAAAGGAACCTCTTAGGGAACCCCCTAAGGAACGAAAAGAGACCCCTAAGCCCTCTGGATTTTTAGCTAATATATCTAATAACGACTCTAATAACAAGAAAATCGAAGAAGCTACTAAGTTAGCTAAATAAGCTTTATCCTTATATAAAGATCTTAGTAAGGAATTAAAGTAGTAAAAGCAGTTTTTTAAAAGCTTTATTGAAGATAACAACAAATATTAACGAACTATAGATTCTAATTTCTCTAAGTTAATCTACAAACTAGAGACTTCTTCTTTCTTTTCCTCTTCTAAATTATCCTTAGCTATAAATAATAATAAAAAGGAAGTAGAAAAAGAAGAAGAAGATATTACTATAAAAGATATTAAGCAACCTTCTAACTCTATTATTACGACCTTTAATATAGCAGTTATAAAGGAACTTTATAAGAAAATCCACAATATTCTAGAGCTCTCTAAGCTATCTAGTCCTAAAAATTTCGATTCCTAGAAGTAAGCTCTAGCTATCTAATTTAGAGCTTTAGGCTTACCTGCTTTTATAGAAGACTCTTCTTCTATAAAAGACCTTCTAGACTACTATCAGGCAGTTATCCTTATGATTTTAAGGGATAGTATTGAAATAAATTGGGATCAGATGGTATCAATAGGAAGAAGAGGGTAGTGAGGCCTCTAATGCCTAGATGATAACTACTAATATAACAGGCAATATCTCGTGCAGTAGAAAGAGCAGCGCCCTAGAAAAAACCCTCTATAATAACTATAAGTCACGTAGAATACAGTGATTAGGTCAATAGTGACGATAGCTTCTATATTGAATACGTACAACAGTTTGTGAGAAGAGACTTTAAACTAGTCTTACTTCTTATAGACCTACTAAGCCTATTGGTGGACTAGTGCCACTAGAGAGGTCTTAGGGGCTAATTTTTCTAGGTTCTAATACGAAAATGTATGTGAAAACAAAATAATTAACTCACGGCCATACAAACCAGAAACCTAGGAATTATACTAATAATAAACGGTGTAAAACAGCTTATTTTAGTACTCTTCGTTGATTTCTAGAAAATCCACCTAACAAAAGATATCCAAAAATAACATCTAAAAATAGTCCTAATTTCTAGCTATCTAACGGTATAGGTCTTGTTCTTCTACCTCTTCTAGTTATAGAGAAAACTAATGTTTTATACTAGAATTACTAAAATTCTAGTATAGGTTAGCATTAACTAACTATAGGGTAGTTACAGCATGGGGTAACCTTAGTACTACTGGGTATACCACCTATCTTGCTTACTGAGAACCTAGACTTAGGTCTTAATAAGGAAGCTAAAATATAGTATTAGCTAGCTACTACAAATACTATAACTAGCTAACTAATAGGCGTAG
>KQ061805.1:5721-38561 GCA_001008035.1 Atkinsonella texensis
GCTTTACAGTTTCAATGATGAGTCCAAGTGCGAAGGACCGCAGAATCACTATAGCTGGGTTTGACGGCCATGGTCACAAGCGAGCAGGCGGGACCGTACACGATATGGCGAGAGGATAATAAGGGAGAGCGGATGGCGGCATGATTCATTTTCCTCGGCTTTATTTTCCGATTTGTTCTCGTACTTGATTGGCTATCTCTGATAGTTTTTGCGGTCTATTTGGAGCCTGCGTTGACATGAGAGGCACTCTTGACCGTTCTCGGTATCCGACATGTCTGGAGTTATTTTGCAGTGGAGATATACATAGATGTGGTATTCAAGGGACACATGCGATGGCAATGGACGAGGTAGCCATGGAGGAGTTGCCTAAGTGATGAATGTGATGGCATGAACGAGATAGCTAGTATGATGAAACAGCAGGTTGGTTGTGAGTCAATGCAGTTACAACTCTATCGACGTACATGATGGATTCAACAGCACCTTGATGATCACAACCGCGCTGATATAGGCCGGCAATCCAGCCACGAGTGAGATGCCTCGGACGCCATCCCACTCACTGCATGTCGCAAGGCAATCGACTTGCTAGACAGGTTGCAAACGCTGAGCATTCCCGCTTTCGACAGACGATCACCGGGCAGGAGGGACAGTCCCGACAAAAACGGCATGTCTTTCCAGCATGCCCATCTCGTCACCCATCTCATGGCAAGCACAAATACGGTCTGAGGTCTGAATAAGGCAAGTCAATTACAATGGTGATATTCCAGCCGTCGATTCTACCTCGACGCTGACACAAAGTACAGTGTAAACGAGAATGAAAAGAGCATCTGGCATGGTCGGAACGAGCCCTCCACCTCCGTCCGTTAATCATCTTGGGACAATGAGGATGAGTCCTCCTGTGTCTAAAATAGATCGGATGCTGAGAGAAAGCCTGCTCACTTTGTTTAGACTGCGATTTTGTGATCCCGTCGGTCCGGCCAACTTGCTTGATCTTCATTTCCTACTGATAAAAAAAAAAGAAGCATTTTCCCCGCATTCATTCTCGCCTTTGTTATTCGTCTTGCACATTAAAAACTCCCAAAAACCTGCTCATGCAGACATAATTAGACTCAAAGTATGAAAAGAAAAGAAAAAAGGCATACAACCCTCGTCGGCTGGCGAGCGAAAGGGGTAGGCACACAAGAGCGGCCGATGTGTGGCCTTTGGCTGGTGTCTCCCCTGGCTTAAAGCATTACCCGTTGGTTGGCACACATCCGCCAATCTCGGCCTGGGCTCCATGGCTCATTCTAAAGCATAGTACCAAAGGTTTCATTGTCAGAAATAGGGATTCGTTTTCGTGGACTTCCACCGTCTTCCGTGGCGGGCTTGCGATGTCTGAAGGTGAATCCAACAAAGAGGCTCTTGCTCATTTCGTCTTCACGATCAGCCATGGTTTCCAAGGCCTGCTGCTTTTCATGCACCTCTTTATACTTTGCCATGTCTGCCTCATTGCTGAAGTCATCAAAGTATCCGGCATCAGTTTCCGAGTCCAGCTCGGGCACAAACGGGGCTCTGGTCTGTCGCAGTGTTTCCCAGTCGACTTCCGCAAAATACTGATGACGGTAAATGTCTTGAATGTTTGAGAAGCGGCGAGTGCGAGCGTTGATGCACCTACGTAAATAAACTAGTCAGCAGGCGAGTTTTCTCTGGTTCAGCCCTCTGTCTCTTTGTTGCATCATACTCACGTTATGATAAAGCTCCAGGTTCGGTTACTTAGAAAGTAGTTAGGGTCCTCCCAGACTGGACGCTTCAAAACCTCCTTCCAATGCTTCAAGTTTCGCCACGTCTCGTCAGATGTAGATCCGGCGAAGGGGGGAAACCCGGTGAGAGCTTCGAAAAGCATACAGCCCAAGCTCCAGTAATCAACTGTATAATCATATTCTTCTCCTCTGAGAACTTCAGGTGCCATGTAATCAGGAGAACCCACAATGGACTTGGCGTAGTTGACGTCGTTCTGTCGCATATTACGGTAACTTTCACGACGCTCGGCAACGGTTCGCTGGTCCATGGGCTTGCCAAAAGGAACAGAAGTCTCTGAGGCCTGCTCTAGCTTTATCCTCATGGACTCGATCCGTGAGGGGGCCAGAACACCAGCCGCAAGGCCGAAATCAGTGAGCTTTACGTGCCCAGTGGAGTCGACCAAAAAATTTTCAGGCTTCAAGTCTCGGTGGATATAGCCAAGTTCGTGTAGGGCATTAACCGCACAAAACATCTCTGCAATATAGAATCGCGCGTGTCGGTTTGACAAAACACCCGTATTATTAAGCAAGGTGCGGAAATCGCCGCCAGGCACGTATTCCATGGCAAGATAGATACTCTTGTCATCTTGGAAAGAGTACAGAAGGCGAACCAGCCAGTCACTTTGAGCTGTAGTAAGGATGTCTCTCTCAGTCAGGACATGGCGAACCTCGTCCAATTTGAATAATAACTTCTTGCTCATGACCTTCAAGGCGCAAACCTCTCGAGTATCCTTCTTCTGAGCAAGAAAAACTTGGCCATAGCCACCCTGCCCAACTTGAGTCAGGATTTGGAAATCGCCGTGGCGAAGTCTGACACGCCTTTTTCGAAGATTGGCTCGCTCACGACCTGTGTATTTGGTCCACATTTGGACATGTGTTTGCTCATCGGTCTCCGGTGGAGCAGGGAACTCGGCTTTGAAAGCGGCTAGACGATTTTGTCTTGAGCTGACATAGGTCAGAAGATCAAAGTAATAATCCAAAAAATCTGTCCACGCAACTACTGTTAGTCCACTGTGCATCTCCTTGTATCCTTCCCACGCGCTACAACATGAATGAGGGCATGGTACGAACATAACTGCGTCACATTCACTAGTCTCTTGACACCAGGCTTTTGCAACAATTCTCGCTCCTCGGCCGTCAAGCCTCTTGACGTGTTGAATTTCTTGTGAGAGGTCATTTGGCGATCCTTTGTCTCGTAGAGCTGCTGACGAGTCCTAGCAGCGTGACTATGCTGAGCGGGCGAATCGGTCAAGCCTGATCTGGACGCTGGCGGCGTGTTTTCTTGACCTTGCTTCTTCAAGGGACTTCCAGACGAGGCGCTCTTGTAAATCACACTCTCCTCGATGTTGATGCTGGACTCGTCCAAAGGCTGCGCATTGGTTTTGCCCGAGGAAAGCGGTGTGATGACACTCCGGGGCCGGGTAAGCTTCACAGGTGCATCAATTCCTGTTGAACTGAGCGTCATGGCGCCCTCAAATGCAGCGGGGAGATCGTGTGCGCCAGGTGGAATGGTCTTTTTGCTCGGGCTACCTTGGGGCGTGCTCGACGGATTAATGAAGCTATTGTTGGTCTTCTTGATGGGAGTCGCGGGGCGGGAAGACGCATCCCCGGACGATTTGTCCTTGCTCCCATGGAAAAAGTTGGACATGAAGCTCGCCATTGTCAGAAAGCGCTCGCGATCGTATGCCAGCAGGAGTTTCTAGAGCGATGGTAACAAATCGATATTGCTATGAGGCTGCTGCTTTCGATGATACCAGGTAAATGATCAGGCAGGCAATAATAAAGAATCGGTTCTCGTCAAGTATCAGCGGCAGTGGCTTCATCGATGAACAGCAAGCCGGGGACCGTGAGACCACGATCAAGACGCCGAAGAGAAAAACCAGTGTCTACTGGCCGTCACGAATGCTGCTGTTGATGGGCGAGGCAGGAAGCAGAGAGGCGTTGTATCTTGTACAGATCTCGAGGCTGCAGGAAGAGCCAAGCCAGTGGGTGCCCTGTGGGTGCCCTGTGGGTGCCCTGGGGGTGCTGCTTATGCGTGTCATTGGGCTGCAGCCCCGCCAAAGTCAACACGGTTGGAGGGGCAACAATCGCCCGTGTCCCACTAGTTGCCACCACACCAGTTGACCATGAGCCACCAGACAGACACTGGGCAGGGCGTAGCAACGCAGGTGCGTTCCAGCTGCCGATCCAGCCGCCAATGAAGCAACGCCGTGAAACGGTGCTTGACATATTTGCATGAAATTGGTTTTGCATGGGTATTGACGGTATTGACGGTATTGACAGTGTCCGTTTCTGCTCAAGTTTGAACTCGCCAGTGTCGCCATGTTGCCATAGTGCCTTGCATCTGTAAACAGCTCAACTTTGTTTCCGCATTACATTGCCATTGCATTGCTGAGTAGGGGAAACCGCGTCAGTTGCAGCGCAAACTCGGAACCCCCTTAAAATTAGAATAAATACTCTCGGGGATAGGAGCCAATTATATCCGTAGACGAATTTCACCACCATGACTTTGCTACAAAGCACAGTTCCTTCGACTTTCCAATGAAGGAGACATGACAAGAGCATGAGTGTTTGGGCAGTCTGGCTACCCTGCACTTCTCACCGCTGAGCAACGTTGATAAGTTGATAAATTTCGGCCCCGCATGTGATAACGGTCAAAGAACGTTGCGGGCAGAGAGAATTGGGAACGTTATAGCCGCGACAGCCAGCCAGCCAGCCAGCCAGCCAGCCAAGCCGTAGAGATGTGGCCCTCGAATGGAGGTGCTTGGGGTTATTTATTTCTCACGCTTGCAAGGTACCCAAAAATCTAATCTTATCAATCTGGCCACAGGCATCAAGCATCCCGCCCTTGAAGATCAAATCTTCCTTTCCGTGGCTTCATATCAACGGCCTCCTGACTTCCTTCCGATCACACAGCTCTGACGGAACCCTTGTGAGCTGACTGCGTCAGGATCGTCGATTCCTCTCGCCCCACTCACCTATGTCGTTGCTGTCACTGTCAGTTATACTGTCATTACCATCACCATGAAGCTGCTCAACGTTGTCGCTGGCTTGTGTGGCGGCGCTTCGGCGGCGCAAAGCCCTCTATCCGTGCTGGATAATTCTGCAAAAGTGGCCAAGATTCCAACCAGTTATGAATCAGCGGTGATGGGCCGACGAATCCTGGCTTTGACCAAGCTTGGCACATTATCGACCATCTTCCCTGATGCGTCCGATGGCGGTGTCGGCGAGCAAGAAAATCGTCCAGGTAACATGAGCGGCCAGCCCGTCGGCCTGATGGAATACGTGGCCGACTGCGAAGACGAAGGCAACCCAACATTCCTGGCTATTAAGATCGGCACGAGCTTCAAGAATGCCCGCGCTGGCTCTAACATTGCACTTTCCATGAGATGGGCTCCCCCATATGCCCCAGCTAAGCGGATATCGCTGATGACTCGTTTAACCGCATATATCCCCTCCCTGGGCCGCAATCGCCCCTATACCGTGAGGCCAGAGCATCAAGATACCCCCGACACGGTGCCATATTCGGCAGCTAACTTGCCTCGCTTCTCGCTCTTCGGCTACTTGGAAACCATCGACGCTGACGATGAATATTCGACCCGCCTAGCGAGATGCTACACGGCGAAGCATCATGATGCTGGATATTGGCTTCCTGGAAACAGGATCCATGAGAGTGCATGGATGAGGTTGGTTGTAACGCACGTCTACTGGATTGGAGGCTTCGGTGACAGAGCATATATTGGCTGGATTCCGGTAGGTGAATGGAAGAAGGTGAGGAAGGAAGAGTGGGAGACTATAAAGCTGCCTGGTGAAAGGAAAGGTTGGAGCGAGTGGAGCGTCGGACAAGGTGAAGAGCTGTAAGTAAGAATGGTGGATATAAGATGGCATTACTGGGATCTGTCGTCAGATTCCAGGACTATAAGAATCGTCTCAGCGAATACGCGGGATCGAGTGATCAGCCCAGAGCTTTTGATTACTTGCGCAAAGGGCTAAACTTTATGATGATATTCAAGTATGCATGTTTTAATATCATATACATCATATACACTTACCTATCGTAGCAGCTAGTGCCGTGAGAATGCTTCGTGCCTCAGTGTGGGCACACAGGGATTGCCCTGCACAAGCAACGCAACGCAGCGCAACGCAACGCAACGTGATTTGGCTCGGAAGTTGTGCCCCGACTCCTCGTGATACTCAACAGCAGCGGTTGGCCCACTAGGCTTCATCACATTCAATCTGGAATGTCATTCCCCTTCAACCCAACTACTTCGACCCGCTCGGCTAAAACAATTGGGTCCTTGCATGCTTCAGCACCCGTGCTTTCGTCCTGATGACATGGCACAGAGCTTCTGGAGTCAGACCCGAAATGTCGCTCGGTCACACGAATCGGTAGACCGCCCATCACGGAGATGGAGGGCCAAGTACAGCGATTAGCATGAAACCGTCCTTGTACGTTTTCGAAAGCATTTCGTTCGCCATAGTTCCCGCTGACTTCGCGGATCATGGCCCATTGCGCCCTTAATGCGACGGAACATCTCAGGCTGAACATGCTGGGGGGGAACGAACGGTTTGAGACAAGATGCTGCCGTAATCGATTGGACTGAAATGGGTCTTCCACCGAGTTTGCTTGGCGCTGCAGATCCCATCGATCCGTATTACTTCTCACGGACTACTGTGCATGCTTGGAGTCGAGTTTCTGTTAGCGGCCAATGAGAGAGAGACATGGGATCAACCCAACCAAACTTTCCCGACCTGGATCAGGAACTAGATATGGCACCCACTCATCCATCATTCAAGGGGAGAGAACACACGAGAGGGCACACATACCAGGGCACACACGATGGTACACACGAGGAGGGGTACAGCACGATAGGACCACGAGACGGGAAGGAAGGAGGAGGAGGGCTTGGAGAGCTTGGAGGGCAGCTGCGTGATCACAGGGCTGGAGTGAAAGATCCCTGCATCAACGGCACTTGTGGAAAGAGCTGTCTGGCGACAGCTGCGTTGCAGCACAGATGTATTACAACTACTCCGCATCAAAGTACCACATGTTTCGGCGACGATGGATGCGATGTGAACACAGCGCATGACAGGCCATTAACAGGCTTGACAGACAACAAGATACGTGTTGGGAATGCAGCTTGGCAGCGGTGTTGTCCCGCATCGCATGGGCTTCCACGGATTCCCTCAGACCCTACCCTCCTCGCACGCCTCGCCGTCTTGCCATCCAAGCCGTCCCATCCAACACTCTAGCGCTACACCCACCTAGGCAGGTAGGTAATTACATGCCTCGTGTACTCCGTACAGTAAGTAATACGTATGTATAGCAAAGTACGGAGTAGTCTTCCGAGAACGAGATATTTGACAGGACCGCCGATCAAGGGTCAATACTGCTCTGCTCCCTTGGTGCTGGCGATGCAGGGAGGCAGGGCTGTCCAGGCAAGCCAGGGCCTCCCCAGGTCTCTTTCGGGGCCTGACCGGAGCTCACTTCTCCCTGGACCGCCCCGTGCCTCCCTGGAAACCTTGCATGCCATCTCAGCCACGACAGCGGTTCTGGGCGAACGGGCACCCGGGGGGTAGTTAGTTGATCCATCGCTTAAAATCCAGTGCTTCGCATTTATTGAGCTTTTTTCTTCTTCTGTTCATGAGATGGCTCCGCTCGCATCAAGAGTCGCGACATGTCATGGGACATGCACAGCGATGAAAAGAAGAGTGGAAGCGATGATCTCATATCTCTCTCTGCTAGACTACAGCAAATCTAGCAACAAAGAGAGGTAAGCAAGAAGATGAGGAAGGGAAAGAGGAGCTCGTAGGAGAGACTCTGTAACTACCTGGGTAGTCATAGTGAGGGGCAGCGGGGCCTCCTCCACGTGACCCAGCACGACATGTACTCCGTACAAGAGACATGTTTTCCCAATAGATAAATTGGGAACCAATTTGCTACCTCATATAAAACAAAAAACTGTATTTGGCAACGGCTCTCTGCCAAGTTGAAGAGGACGGAAGCCTTTTGGTTTGCCCTTCCACTGAACTTGATGGGTCTACGGGCATTATTAAGTGACATTTTCAGCAGTGCGGTCCCAAGATGGAAGGTGGCTTGGTTGTGTCACCGTCAGCAGCACCTGCCGTGAAAATAGCCTACAATATCACAGTAAGTACTCCCTCCGTACCTAGGTACCTGGTAGGTAGCGGAAAGTGGAAAACACTCCCTAGAGGTGATAATCCCGTAGTACCAGCTGACTAGACAGATAGGCTAGCATCAGTAGCCATTGATACTAAATATCCCGCCCGCAGTAACCCTACTCGGTACCACGGAGTAATACAGTAGGTGTAGGACTTCTTGTTGGGACCAGACTCTAATTGCTCCGCAGTAGGTGCTGGCAAATCAGGCTGTTCGTTAGCTTAACTTTGCTAACTGGTGCTCCGCCGCCGTTCTCGGTCTCCACTTGCGTCCAGAACAGGTCTAGCGCTGTAGCGGTACCAGCGGTACCAGCGGTCAAAGTGGCACTAAAACACATGCACCAACACACCAACCCGCCCGACACGCCCGACACGCCCGACACCACGAAACGCACCATACATAATACCCCATCTCGCTCTCCCGTTAATTCGACCGGGATTATTCGATGGAGCTACCTTAGGTGCTTCCTGTACCGTAACCTAGGTTAGGTACCTGGTTAGGTACTGGGTTACATTGTGATATTAGACATCCTTGGCCTCAGGTGCGCCAGCTCTCGACACCCGCATCCGCATTATCCACTCTTGACCTCGTCCTATTCCTAACCTCTTCCCAGAGCACCTCTTTTCAGAGTACTGTTTGCAACAACGACCTCGCCGCTCGTCGCCCGTGGCTCGACACCACCCTCACCAATACATTGCCATTATACAGCCTGAATGTGAACGACCTGCGGAATCCTGCCTGCGACCAGCCTCTCACGCGACTTTGTGCTGCGCCCGGGACGGCTTTCGACCAAGATTGTGTTTGTCCATTTCGCAATTGGCGCTGGCCCAGCCTTTTTTATGCTAAGCGGCAGATAAACTGCAAAATTTCCCTCCATGTCGCCTGCACGATACGTCGTGTTGGAACCGGGCATTCGTTAGCTGCCGCAAACCTTCTCTACTTCATCGTCATATTCGTACCGTATCGTTAATCGGGATGGCGCCGTCTCGCCCTTGCACATCATGACTTCGAGGACCCCCATGGGTGTCCAGCCGCGACAGCCTCAACGAGGGCTCGCCTCGACGCTACAAGTCCAGAGGCCTTCAAATCACCATCAACGTACAATATCATCATCTCAGCAACAGTATCTTCCGCCCTCCCCAGCCAGGCGTGATCCTGCCCCAATTTCCGACTCCAATCCCGAATCCGCCGATGCATTGTCTGCACGACATGTCTCGACTCCCAGATATCAAGGTTCGAAGCTACGGCTCGAATTATCCAATGAACTCACTGCCGCTGGGCCGCTTTCGGCAACTGAATCGCCTCAAATTCGAACACCCTCCCGGATGATGCCTGTTTCAGAAAACGTGGAGACTGGTAACACGAGTCCAGCAATATCGAGGACCTCTCAGCACGATGCTGACAATCTGCCAATGCCCATGCCCCAGCGCAGGCTTCTGCAGTCATCGCTAACTGCTCCTTCCTCGCGATCCGCAACGCCAACGACAACCCCGGCCAAAAAGGATGTGCGGCCGAAACCATACACAGTCGAAGTGCCGCCGGCGGCGCCCCGGTTTGTGAGTACAAATCGCGGCGATTCTACTCGAGATCCATTCAGCAAAGGCTTATTCTCGGGTCATGCTGATTTCTTTCCTTGGTCCGGCGTTCATCACGAAGATGAATGGAGTACAGAAGCTATCCAAAAAGGCACATGGGATAGAGGCAGCCAGAACGAAGCGTCGTCCGCCAGGCTGGCAATATTTCCCGCCCTCAAACAAAAAAACGGCCTCAATGCTCTTTCCACCATCTTCATGGGCGTCCTGAACCAGCGACGGCATCGCGGACTGATTACCACTCCGTCAACCTTTAAACCCCCTCCTCGAGTGACGCTCACCGACACAAAACGAGAAATTTGGCTCAAAGACTTGGCCAATCCAGCTATATCTTTGCGGCGTCTGAGTCGGACAATACCTCATGGTATTCGCGGACGAACCCTGCTGGACCAATGTCTCAACAAAGATGTGCCCACGGAACGTGCGGTATGGTTGGCGAAATGTGTCGGTGCTAATGAAATCAGAGCCTTCAAAAGGAAAGGAGCCAGTGGTGCTTTTGTTCTCGGTGGCGAGCTGAAATGGATTCGAGATTGGACTGTTTTTGTAGAACAGTTCCTTGAAGCTGTTGTTTCTGCCTTTGGAGAGTCTGACTGGAAATCCAAGGTGACGTATGCGTACGTGATTTTCCCTACCCACGACTTCCGCACCCACACTATATGCTAATGAGCCACTCTTTACGCAGCATCCGTCTCGCAACCTGTCTCTATTCCGAACAGCTTCTAGATCGCGACCACTACCTGGAATGGATTATTTCTGGCTTAGAAAGTAGCCCTCAGTCGAGAATTCCAATGTGGATTTTGATTACTCAAATACATTGGACCCATTTGTTACAATTGCGAAAATGCGGCAGACGACTGATCTTCTCTCTGCTAAACCACCTTCACACCGTACGAGAAACCCCTGATCACAATCTTATTTCCACTACTTCTACGTTGGATTGAAATGCTGATACCGGGCCTAGATCGAAAAAGATCCTGACAGGGATATCCTCATTCAACTCTCTGGTCAACTATCCGCACTGGTGCTTTCCCTCGTCAAGTACAACCCTGAAAGCTTCATCTGCCCCCCGGCATGGCAACGCTTCTCCGAGACCTTGAGATCGATCTTGCCAGCAGATGATGCCATGGCACAGGCGTCGTATAGTAACATCAAAATACGCAACGGGAGATTGTTAGTAACGAATACAACATCTCCAGTATGTGGCCGCCAACACTTGGTGCAACTCCTTGATCCGACTTTGCAGGGCAAAGGAATTCGTGACCTAGCCGCCAAGTGCTGGGCTTCTACAGAGGACAAGATCGGCTTGATAAAGGGAGTTATCGAGTGGGCCACCTCGCTGCATCGGCCCGGCTCAGCAAGGGTCTATGTTGCGGCTGGCTTGGTCAAATCCTGGAGCGTTTTCCGGGTGAATGCCACTTCTGCTATTCTCGATGCACTTGGGGACATACCCCCGGGGGATAATGTCAGGAAAAATCTCATGATTCGATTAGTCTCCGAGCTGGTACGAACCGGGCATTTTTCTGTTTCTCAGTACATGAAGTGGCTTATAGGTCGCGGCGGATTACACGATGCTGAGGAGATTGATCCTGTTCATGGCCCCTGTGCATCTCGTCTCCTGGTCGAACTTCCAGTCTATTGTCTGCCACAGGAGCAGATTTCTCAGCGAGGCAGCCTTCTTCGGCGTGCTGGCAACTACTCCGTGTCAGACGAAGCAAGCGACATTGCAAATGCACTCGAATGTATCAACTATTCTCTCGGTCTGGCCACTTATCTCGGAGATATCGATGTGTCTCGCAAGCCCATATCGCGAAACAAGCTCTTACGACGTGTCATCAATAGCAGCCGAGCAGTTCAGAGTGCCATTGGTGCCCACTTATGCGATGCTGTTGCAACGCAGCTTCCTCGAAACCCTGATTTTGTCATGACCTTGGACATTTTTACTTCTATTCGCAGCATGATGGAGACGATTGAAGACTTCATGAGTTTGGCAAGTATTTTGAGAAATTGTGCCTCTGGACGCGATTTTGATGTGCTTGCGGCTTGTGTGGATACCATTAATGCCAATCTGGATATCTTCACGGCCATGGATTCTGCCGAGTCATTGTTCGAGATTTTTGTCGAACAGCTAAAAGCCATAAACCGTGACCAGGGTATCGCCGTACGGTCATTGCTTGTAGCGCTTTCGGCTTTGGCTGCTCGATTACCTGACAGGGGTGATCTTGCCAGGCAATTGTCGCTGGAATTAGCTCAGAACGACCGGTCCAACGCCATTGATGCATGTTCGCCCGTTTCTGATAGCATGGCAGTTCAAGTTCAGACCGCCGAAGGAGAAGTGTCAGAGCAGATCGATAAGCTTCTAGCTAGCGGAAACGTTATCGACCACCCTACCATGAATCGACTGTTCAGATACGTTGCCCCGAAGCTGGAAGCAGGGTGGATGAAGCATGATGACAATCGTCAAGTTTTTGCGTCACTACTCTCAAGGCTGCGCATGCTAGACGCACCCCATTTTGATAAACTTATGGCAGACTGGGTCAGTCATATCAGAACACTAAAAAATCGACCATCCCTCTCGGAGCTCTTTCCACTTCTTTTGAGTTTAGGATGTCTTTCGATGTCGACGATTCTTCATACCGCAAATGCAGGCTCTGTCATGACTCAAGGTGCAACTGACGCGGCAATGCCAAAATCGGCGACTTACCTACAAGAACTTCTTCAGTTGACGATAATGAGGCTGTCGACGAGTCCGACTCTTCAGACCGAAGAAGCCTATTGTTTCCGGATCCAGCAGCAGAGTGCCAAGTTCAACCATGCCAAAGCTTTGGTGTTATTGATGCGAAATTCTTTCATCGAATACGCGGCTCTTAAAATCTCTGATGGAACTCAAGGACTATTGCTCGATATTCAAGAGTGCCAGGACTGTCTCTTGGAGACCATGCGGTCCTTGGTTGTGGCAGATTCTGCAATGGTAGCCAACGCGCTGAATGCGAGTACCTTGCCGCCTGTGGCAGCCGCTTTAGCACGGAAACTGGTCACCAAACTTTTGTTGCCCTACGAACATACAGATCGACAGCCGTCTTTCGACCAAATATTATGTCTTGCGGATGATTTGACAATGCCCTTCTGTCAACTAAAGCTGAATCTTGACCTCGCGCACAACCACCTCAGCGCAAATGATGGCGTTGAAGATGGTCCGTCACGCTTTGAGGCCTTTGCGAAAGCGATGGACAATGCCATACAGTCACAGAACATCATGTGGACAAGCATGCTGCCGTGTCTTAGTGAAGAAATTACGCATGGGTTTAGCCGTGAAGCACATTCGAGATTCCTAAATTTAATACCATCTAGCAAGTCCGAGACGATCGCCATCGACACGACAGACAGCAAACGAATCCGCCTGGCCGAAAATCTTCTTGAAGTGATTCAAGCAATCAGCTCGGGCCAGTCAACTTCCCGACAGGCATCACTGAGTAATAAACTGGTAGACAAATTGTCAGACTTGTGGGAGATCATCGCATCACAGGATGAGGCTCGAACCCTGGCCAAAAAGGAAGTCTTCGAGCATTGGCTCCCGGTCTTGTTGAAATTCATCACGCTGTATAGCGTTCTTGAAATACCTAATTATGCGGCAACTCCAGTGCTATCGACTACGTCGAAGCCTTCTCATACGGTGAATCACGAAGCAAAAGCTCGCATCATCATTGTCTTGTGTGGCCTTCTGCTGGAAATTGGCGCACTACCACAAGAAGTCACGGGGTCACTGTGTCAGCAAATTTTTGACATTGCCATCCTCCTGGCTGATGCACTACCAGACGACCTGCGTACGCAATGCGCCAAATCTATTCTCTTCTTGCCAGGCTCTACTCCGAGCACGAGCATCACATCTGACCCGCGTATATACTATCTGTTAAGCACACCCCGGCCCACGTCTGCCGAGAACCTCAAACTGGCGCATCGTGATAAGTCTTCGCTACCATTTACTGCTGCAGCGAGGGGGATGGGCGCCATGTATGGCATTGGACCGACGTCAAACGAGCGCCTCAGTCCCTTCGTAATTCGTCGCTGGGAGATTCTGAGCGAGCCGACCCCCAATGTCGGCGAAAATGATACCAGCCTCAGCTTGGGGCTTTTCGAGGCGATCAAGATCCAGTAATGACTCTTTCACAATATCCATACCCGCTGGGAGAAATCGAGGACACCCGAGACTGGTGTAGCTCGAATGCTCCGAGCCGACAATACGTCAAAATAGAAGTGGCTACCCATCGAAATGAGGATGTCTCAACATGACCAACACCTGTACCACATTGTCATGATTAATTTGATGTTTTTTTATTTTTTATTTTATCTTCATGTCCCATCTGCTACAGATGACAGAAGAGTCCATATGATGCTGAAATGCCAGGTTCTACACCTATGTTTTGAAATTTGATCACAGCATGTTCTTATCCGAGGAGGAGTTGAATTTTGCAATGGATTTGCCCCCCGGGAAATGATCAGGAGTTGAGTCTTGCAGCACATTTGGAAGGATGATTGGCAGGATATTCACGGCGAAGCATCATTTTGTCTGGCAAGTACGCTTGACGACCCCCCCTTTTGTTGTTAAAAAAAAAAAAAAAAGAAACAAGGGACTGCATGAATGACTGCATGACTGTACGTCTATTTAGTCTTTTGCGGTTCTCCGAAGGTAATCTTTCGTGAAAGCGAGTACAGATTGACGCATAGGAAGGCGTTTGCATATCGGGACCAGCTTGCTTGAATATATGAGCTTTGCGTGGGTGGAGTTACTGTTTATTTTTTTTATATTTCTCAGCCCTTACCAGGGTAGGCGTCTAGCATAGGATACGGCATACTGTTAGCTGTTTTTTTTCCCTTCCAATCAGCGATTATCTTTTATTCATATTGACAGTATTTTGCGCTGCTGCACTAGAA
This sequence comes from Atkinsonella texensis, assembly GCA_001008035.1. Classification (NCBI taxonomy): domain Eukaryota; kingdom Fungi; phylum Ascomycota; class Sordariomycetes; order Hypocreales; family Clavicipitaceae; genus Atkinsonella; species Atkinsonella texensis. The sequence goes on from KQ061805.1 coordinate 20,199, forward strand.
TTATGATGAGCCGTTGCTTTGAGTGCCATTGCAAGCCATGCCAGGCTGTCCCAACTTGATCCAACGGTAAACCTGAAATGGCTTGGTGCTCACGAAGTCACATTGAGCGTCTGTACGCAGGGGGCAGGCAAATGGCAGGCACAGTACAACACTCCGATGTCAGCAGCCCAGCAAGGAAGGTCCGATGGTGCTGGGTTGTTGTTTAATGGAGCTGTGACGCGATCGTGCATTCTTGGTTGCCTTTCTGGACTAGGAGTAGGTAGAAAGCTCGTTGTTGGTTCTGGTGTTGTTGATTCTGTACGATAGGATTCTCCTACAGCCTATCCTACAGAATCAACAACACCAGAACCAACAACGACCTTTCTGCCTACTCCTAGTCCAGGACGGCACCCAAGAAGGTCTACAAGATTAGCAAGCAGCAATGCTTGCTAATCTCTAATTCTCACCGGCTCCCACCAGCCTGTATCTGCTGTCTGTGCATCCGTACCGCGTGGGGAAACGACTCGCATGCGCAGTGCAGAGGGGGGCAAGAATCCACGCATCAATCACGGCGTCGAACCAAACAGCCCTGCTTTGGAACAGATCTGAGTCAAGCGAGATGCGCGGTGCGACGAGCGCAGAGTACGTGCCCACGCCATTGATATGAAGATGGTGTAAATTGGCTAGATACCAAGTACGAAAATGGCATCAAGCTTGTCCATCGCCCGTCATCCTCCACATAATCATACAGCAAAACTCGAAACAATGAATGAAAAAGCCTGCAGAAGGAGGAGAACAAAAATAAGACATGACATTTTGACGACGAAAGGAGATGCCAATAAATGGACAGGCTATCGCATTGTCACGAATAGTCCTAGGACAAAATGAACGCATTGATCGAGTGGATGAGCATTTGTCGTCCCAACAAGCTACGTTGAATCATGATTTCCCGTACTTCCTTGATTATCATCTCCCCAATCTCGGGAGGTCTGGCTTAGTCCTCATCGAAGATCTGATATGTATTCTGCAGAATGGTATCTATCACCTTGATTTGCCAGCCCGCATCGGCGATAGCCGTGCTGGGATCGGATCCCATGAGAGTGGGACCGAATATGACGGCCAGGTTATGCGAGTTCATTCTGTTGACGTGGGCATTATCCATGACGCGATAGAGATGGAGCGTCATGGCGCGCAGAGTGGCGTAGTTGGGGTCGGGGAGGGAGTTGATGATGGCGTGAAGGGAGTCGCGGCGTACAATGTCATCTTCGTGCTCTGCAGGGGAGATGAAGCGTCAGCAAAGTGGGTGAAGAAAAAGAAACAATCGGATGGGCGCAGATTACAGGGGATTTTTTTGACGTACTGGCTGCGTTGACGAATGCATCATGGTGCTCTGAGGTCAGGAGTGGATCAGGCAGATCTCGGAAGAACTGCTTCAAGAGACCAGTCACGCTGTTGACATCATGATAGAAGTTCTCGGGGTTTCTGAAATCAAGGGCAGGGCTCGACGACTCTATATACGGGTACGAAAGATGTCAGTGCCGGCTGAAGAAAACCAACAAGTCGGTGAGACCAGAGCAGAAACATACCAGCGTCAAACATCCCTTTTAGCTTGTTGATGTGGTTGAGCGATCCAGATTGTCGATAGATACCCTCTACACCTAGACCGAATAGGTCGACGGCTTGAATACACTGATAAACGACCATTGGCACGGCCAGCCCGTCTCTTTCATACAGACGGTTTAGTGAGACGCCAAAGACGGCCTGAGACGACTCTGGGGCATTGCTTCTCGATGCTGCAGCATATGTTGGGGGTGCAGCACCATAGCCGGGAGCGCCGGCTGAGCCACTGCCGCGCGGATCCTGCTCACTCGGAAACTGAGAGCCCTGCGGAGATGTTGATGATTGTGGCGACGGCTGTGAGCCTTGAAAAGATAAAGCACCTAGTTGAGGAGGCCCCTGTGCGCCCATTTGGTTTCCATAAACAGGAGCTAGCTGAGCAGAGTTCCTGACTGAGAATTGCTGCTGTGGTGGAGGGCCCGGCTGAGCCAGCATGTTGCCTTGGCTGAAGCTTCTTCCATGATTCTGAGCATATGGGTGGTCTGGTTCCGGCAAGTTGTTTCCGTGGCCGTGGCCGAATGGGCTCCCTAGAGGGGGGCCCTGTGATGAAATAGTACCGCCCATGCCGCCCATGCCGCCAAAGTTGCCGGCGCTGCTTCTGGAGCCCATTGTGAAGGACTGGCCTGGGGGCCCATCTGGAGGACTAGAAGGTTGGCCAACCATCTGTGGCACATGTATGCTGGATAGCGGCGGCTGGCTAGTGGCGGATGCGGGAGGATTCAGGATCTGAGGGAACAGAATGGTCAGTCAAAGAGCGGTATATAATATTTGATGATGAGCGAGATGCAAAACGACGTAAGCTGAGTGAGAAGATGCATACAGGATTGCGCTCGTATTTCACTTCGCAGTAAGGTTGGATCTTGTTGTGTTGGCTGGCGACAAAGTCATTCAAGTCCTTTTCGTTGTCAATCGCAGCAACAGCTTGGCGTAAGCTTCGAGGCTGGCCAGCGCCTTCAGGGCCTTGATTCTTGAATGGGCTAACGATCAAGCCATTTCCAAGCAACAACTTCTCGTTCAAAGTGGCTGCCCAGGATTATCAGTACACTTGACCCAGGGCATGTTGGGGACAGAGCATATTACCAAACTTCTGCATCTGCAACGTGACTGCTGAATCTGTTTCAGAAATGAGCTCGTGAAGGGCCTTGATAGCCTCGGGCCGTGCAGTCTTCTCCAAATGGGCCTTTTCATTCTGCAAGGTCTGCACATGATTTTGATACGTCTGGTCGGCTGCCTGGACTTTTCGAAGCAAATCCTCCTCCTGCTGAGCGGCGGATTTGTGCGTCTTAAATGCGCCAAGCATCTTGCCACCTTGTTTTGTCTCACCAGTCCTTGCACGATCGTATTCTTCAGCGAGGGAATCATACTTGGCCTTGCTCTTGCGCATGACCTGCTCTAAATCTGCCACTTTGTGCTCTGCAGCCAGGCCATTCGCCTTCCACATCTTCCGGCCGCGCTCTCCGTTTGCGACGAGCTCGAGCAAGTCTTCATGCATGTGGTGCAAGGAAGCAGCGAATTGGGAGCCATTCTCTGCCATGCGATCGTGGATGAAGACCAATTCATCGTAGGATCGAGCAAAGGTGCCTTGTCGGTGTTCGGGGCGGCGGGTGTTGTCCTGCGTCGACCGACACAGCTTGCGGAGACTTTGGGCATGGTCGTCCTCGATTACGGATCGCTTCTTCAAGAACAAGGCGAATTCCTTGGCGGAAGCTACACTCTGTTTGAGGCGGTTCAATAATGCAGGGATTCCAACCTATTCAGGGTCAATCACACAACGTCGAGTTACCAGTGCAGACGGAGACGGAGACGGAGGGGACTGTAATTCGAACCTCGGAGGACAAGACGTCGCTGACATGCTTTGCAATGGTGGGATCGACCGTTGGCTTGGCTTGCTCGATGGTTGCTGCGGCGGCAGCTGTAGATGGCCGTTGCTCGGATGGCCCGTTGTCGTGACCCTCGCTGCTCTGTTTATCATCTGAGACATGATCGACAGCTGTAGCTTCAAGTTCTGGATGAGATGGCTTTGTGTTATGCACGTTCAAGCTGCTGGACCGCTCATGACGACGCTGCTGGGGAGGCGGGGGAGGCGCCAGGGAGTCGTCGTCGTCGTCGCCGGACCTTCGCACGTCGGCCATGGTCAGATAGCAGCTGGCTGGTTTGAAGTCGATGCGGGAAGCAGGCTCGAAGCTCGAAGAGTGAGTATTATTACTTGACCAATCTCTTGGCGGAAGGGTACATTCAGGCGACCTGTCGCTTGCTAGTCCTGCGTCGCTAGTCGTCGCCTCAGTTCAGAGGTCGGGGACAAAAGCAAATTGTGTTGTGTCTTTGACACGGGAAAGGTCGAGATGCCGGATGATGTGGTGGTGGTTTGCGACGTGCCTACGCCTCCTGACGATTTAGTCGATTTAGTTCATAATATGATATATGATGGATGGTTCAAGCTCGGCACCCGACATGGCCCAGACAACGCACCCCAACTATGACACGAGACGTTAGATGCCGCCGAAAGAGGTGAAAGAGGTGAAAGAGGTGAAAGAATGAAAGAATGAAAGAGTGAATGAGAGTACGACTGCGGCCTGGTGCTCTACAGACAGTAGCACTGGCTACAGCACAAACAATAGACTACAGTACCAGACCAGCGCCAGACACCACAGGAGGCTACAGTACAGTCAGTAGATAGATGGTGCGTCGGGGCTCGGGCCACAGTGGCCAAGTACAGTGAGTGGGCGTAGTAGCGTAGCGGGGGCAAAGGTGCTCGGGCGTGACGGGTGCGGGGGGCGGGGCGATGACGACGAATGCTCTATTACCTACCTGCCTGGTACCAGGTACGTACATACAGTGGGTGTAGGTACCCAGGTAGGTATTTATTCCAGTCAAACACTGCGAGCTTGGGTGCGGTCCAGTGCGTGGCTGGCCGGGTATGTATCTATGCACCTTGCTCCCATTAATATTACCTCACACCGACCCTACGGCCACTGCCGGCCACCCAAACGTTCCAACAATTTCTGGAAGTGGTACTCCTCCCTAGGATTAAGTTGACCACTTCGCTGCCCAGCTTCTTCCCAGCATGCAGATAGGTCAGCCTGCCCAACCTCTTCAGTCAAGCCCCCTTTTGATATTCCTCCCGATATTAATAATTCAATAATTCGGCCTGTTGATGTGATCCTTGTTCGCGGCCGACCGTGCGAAGCAACTGTGTGTTGTAAGTGGTTTGTACGTCAAGCATGCGTGCGCAACAACCTAGGAATGATTCCTCCTGCATGATTCCCCTATCGACCAAAGAGCGTAGGCTTGCCAACAAGGGATATGTGCGGCGCGTACTGCGTAGTCATCTTCTCCTTAAGCCATACACTAGGTCGGCCTTCTTCAGCTGCTTGCCACCGTGTTAGTCCGTCAGCAGGACTTTCAAGGTAAATGAATTCCCTAGCGCCCCGATACTCAGCCTCGACGACTATACGAATCAGCCATGCGTCACTGCAGACCAGATACCGAAGCAACAAGTGGTCCCGGACCACGATTACGGTCAATGCAAGCAAGCTTCGAGTATCAGTCCATAATATATGTTCCCAATATTGTGTGTTATTTTGATATCCCGATGGATATGAAAGAACACACAGCTCGGATTCCTAAACCAACAGCGATGAGAAAAATCGAGCCAGAGTTATTTCACCCCAAAACAAGTAGACCTGTTGGCTACGCTACTTGACCATCTTGAATCAAGGAGACAATTGTCCAGCGCCCCAACCCCGAAAAAATTCGCCCCGATCTTTTTTCCCCGTCTTCTAGACCAGCTGATGCACTCCGTTATTGAACAACTTCTGTCTCCTAACTCGCCTCCCCACATGAACACGTCCGCCACCATATTCCTTTTATCGTAGACGTCTGGCCTCACGTTCGGACTCGAGCAGGCAAAGGATATCGTCCTCACGAACTGCAGTCAAAACTACTAGGTTAGTCTGAAACAGAACTCGATGTGAGGAATGGGTGGTCTCGTGACCAGCTGCATTGACGGCCATGGGCGAAGACATACCGGGGCCCTTTACGTTTCGAATGATGGATCGGGTCTGGTCGTCCATGAACTCGACGCGCACCTGGGTGACACCACCACGGGAGCCTGCAAAAGTCGTGTTGTTAGCCCTCTGTTAAATCCCACATGAGATCCTCCTCGTCCTCCGCATGCAAGTTTCCCTTTCTCCTTGAACTCAACAAGACCACAGATTCACTTGTCGAGGAAGGGCAGGCAATTCAAGCGGGACAGGATCGCCGAACAAGCGCCGAGATCCAATTGTTCATTTCGAATTTGTCGTCGGACGTCTTGTTTGTAGGCGAGGAGATGAAGAAGGTATTTCGTACCAGTTCGGCCGAGAACTCGGGTCACCTTGACCAGCTTGACGGGAGCCTTAGAGGAATCCATTGTGAAACTTGTGCTTGAGGTGTTTGTTTGTCGAAGCGTAGCGCGATGTGGTGGTCGAGGAAAAGCGAAATTTGACAAAAAGATTCCCTGGCTGTTGGTTTGAAAAAGTGGATGGCCTGCTATTTTGTGGTATTCGGCAGGGTTTTTCGATGCTCCGGTCGGTGCGAATCCAGTGCGCCCGACAGCCGAGGAGAAGTCACGTGGGTATCGCAAAACCCCAAAACAGAGCCCCAACTACAAGCCACCGCTTGGAGTAGCGGATAAGGTAATCAACGGCAAGCTCATTAGTGGCTGGGCTCTGTATGTGCCGAAAATAGATCTTGCAGTGTTAAAGGAGTAGCAGGTGACGACTTCTTATCGCACCCAGGTTATGTGGAGTGTGAGGTATATTTGTATTTCAACGCGCCTCGCCCCCCGGTGGTTCGGATATCTCTTTCTTCAACTGATGACCGATCCTACACATTTTCGACCTTGGGGGCATAGTGGTTTGTCGGGTCTTCTCTACGCTCTAAAGGCTATCACAACTCTAGCCCAGCAATTGCTGTTAATAAATAGCTTCCGAAGGCCTAAAGAGAGAAGAATAAGCACAATCGAGAACTATGCCGTAGGAGACGCTGTAAAATTTCTAGTTTCAACTAACAGGAAGACTGTATATGGCAAAAATTAGGTACTTGGTTGGAGAACAACAAGACAAGTTAGAGGCTCTATTAGTGATGCATCCCTTCACCAATTGTCACACGACGTTGTAAGCATTAGCATGCAAAAGTCTAGGAACGGGACCTCACTAGCTGATTCTGATGCCGAAGTACTAGAGAAAATTGGACTGCATCAAGGACCAAAGTTCACGCCCCCGTATCCCTAGAGACCACGTCTTCCTAGCAGTCACAAGATGAGTCTGCCGTTGCTCAGTAGCGGGCTTCCCGGGGAGGCACATAGAGTCCAGCTCATCGGTGCTTCTATCCGCGTTGACTGTCTCTGAAGAAAAGAGGAGGGAAAGAATTGGGAGTGAGAAGTCGCACCGAGAGAAATAAGCGTGTGGAAACACCTAGTTCAAGAAATTCAATGCTGTTTCGGAAGAGTAAAACAAAGTCTCTATTGAAGCCTCCAAACAAAAGAGAAAGAAAAAAAGTGGTATATGGATCCCTTAGAGACAAAATCAACAGAGATATCCAGCCTCTCTCCCGCGTGCGAAGATGCATATTCGAGTTCATACAATCTATCTTTTACGTTTGTTAAAGAGGTTGCTTGGGCGACCTGCCAGTGAAGGCCTGCTACCGCTTCAGTTTTAGTGTCGCCAATTTCGATGATGAAATTCCTCATTTGGCCGTAGAAGTTGGATTTCTGTAATAAAAATAGGGTGTCAGCTTCGGGTTTTGGTTCATGAGCCACTGGACTGCTGATATACTCACTTCGATATAACGCTCGCCACCACTAGCAACAGGGACATACACACCCGTTTGTATGGCCCCTGCGTAATTTTTTAGGTTCTCTTGAAAGGATTTCTTGCACTTATGACTGTCATCTTCTTTTTATTTGGCTTACCAAGTCCAATGAAACCAGCTATGGTCTTGATCTTGGGTCGGCGGGTTGCCTGTTTGAATCATTAGTCAACCAAATATTTTGGGCCACACTCACGTTTCCAACCAGCCGAGAATAGTAATATTATTAATGGATGACGATATCAAATAAGTGCCGGGCGGGAAATAGATGAGAGTGCCTTTGGTAGTCTACAGTCGAGACCATAAAAATACCCCGCCTAAGAGGGAAAAAATCAAGAATCAGAATCTTGGTGCTGACAGCAAGGGACATCTTGCATGATGCAGCATTTTCCTGAAGCTATTTTCCGAGGAAAACTAGCGTACAAACGACTAGGTAGGCATTTAATGGTGATGCTTCTATCGAAATGTGATAGGTAGCGTATGATCCAACGTAGTGTTACAACTCCCGCCTTTGCGTGTAACATTAGACGTGTGACAGAAGTTGCGTCATTCCTCTAAGGGGTCACATCCCCTATTTAGGATTTGCACCTACTTATACCATTTTTACAGAAGTCTTAAGGGATTGATATTAATATTGCTATTACTACTTTGCCGTACTTTTCTACCTCCCACTCTTAGTCTCGAAAACTTTCACTTTGCCATCACAATCCCACTATAGTGAAGTTCCAAGTAGCCTTAGGGTTGTGTGCTACTACTGGGGGCGTGGTGGCATTGAACCAGGCATTGCCCTATAAGCTGCTGTACTTCTATGATGCGTATATGATGGAGTTTGCATCTGTGCCTAAAGGGAGCAGAAGGATAGCAACAATCTGTGGGTAAACAATACTAGCAGTTGCTCCCTAGGTCGAGAAACAATAGAATTCAACTGACGACGAAATATAGGCCGACACCGTCGAAACATGAGCCCAGTTGGTGATGCTTTCGTAGAAGCATCTAAGAAAGCCGGCGTAGTGGATTTATGTACCTTTAATGAGTTTGTTAGGACTGTTGTGTCTAAACGTGTTTTCGGGGGGCTTCCCCTTTGACAATGATGGGCATGCTTTCGATCCTAATTCGGACAAGATAGCACTCAAAATTCTCAAATGGTCCAAGACAATCTATAGAAAGCCTAAAGAAGAAAATGAACTAGTCGAGGAATGAGTAGCAAAGCTGTCTCTGGCCTTCCAAACTGCTGCCCCATGGAGGTTTTCCAGCTGCATCACCGTGGTCCACCACCCTTGAGGTGCCTGATCCAAAAAAATTTCAACAGGTCGCTGACGCTTCGCAGCTAGCTCGACAGGCAGCCAGCACGGCCGGCGGTGAGGTTTCTCAGTGTGTCAACTCTTCCCCGGAGGAGGCCAAGAATTATCTCCGCATTGTAAACCAGATACGTCTCCAGATCCAAGTCCAAGCGACATATTTTATGGCGAGCCTAGAAACCGGACCCGGTTCGCATTTTTCAGCCCTATTTGGAAAAAGGACGGTGAGGGTGACACCCGCTACTGATGGAAACTCAGTCCTTAAAACGCCATAATACGGGGCGACAGTCAGATAAGTTTTGCTGAAGGAACGAGTCCACTGGGAAAAGACGTTTGCTGCAGCGGAGGGCCACGTTACCCAAGCACAAGTATCTGATATGGAGCACTATATCGAGACTCATGGACTCCAGGAGGAAACAGAAAATCAAAAACTTGCCAAAGAGCATCATGATGTCATTAGAATGAACGAGTTCTCGCTGAATGTTCTTGGCAGCAATGGTCTCGCTTGTCAGGTAGGACCCGCGCGAAGGAGCTTTATGCTCAAGAGGCTCCAGCGCTTTTGAAGTATATGATGACATGGCAGACTGGGTTAAAACGTTGATCGCGATGGTAGCAGATGGCGAGAGCTAGTCGAAACTCATTACTATTTGTCTTTTTTTTTGATTGAGCTATCACAGCTGCATTTTTGGTGTTCTCGTTCTATGTACTCAGAATATAGCTTTCTCCCATTCTGCTATACTGAGATGAAAACTAAACAGAATTGCAAGTAAATGCTTTCGACACCAGCAATTATATTTAAACCCGACAAAAAAGTGCGTTTCTATTTATCGGAGCGATCGTAGTCTCTTTCAGCAGTACCAGAAAAAAAGGAACAAATTAAGCGGGAACAGATATCGAATGAGCTATTCTTGTAGTGATAAGCGAGCATAGCGACGTTTGCTTTTTGTCCTTTCTGTAGGACGAACAATAGCAGCTGTTTGTCTTGGGTTGGAGCGGTCAGCCTTAGTCCAGGCAGCCCGCGTCTCGATATTCCTCTACCCAAGAAGGCGGTCCGTAATCTCGAACCTGAGCTTCTGTTGTTGCAGGTCTTGATTCCCGGAAGGAGAAGTTGCCATGTCCTGAGGTAAGCCCTTCGTCAGCAAGATGCTCTGGCTCAATTGCGGAGTCCCACCTAGGTTGATGAAATATATGAAATATCGATATAACCACAATTTGATTCTCATCTCCCGCAAGCCTGCACCGTTTTCTGCCGCCGTTGCCAGGAAGTCCATAGGTCTCCACGCTCAAGTCAAAATTCCAAACTGCTAGCTTCCCGCCTTTGCTGGCAGCGCTATGTGCTCTTTGCTATTGCTTTCGCTTTTAAGTATCATTCAGACGATATATATCACTGCTTCCCACCACGAGTTGGGCACTCTGCTGGAGGCACAGTCCATCGGTTTACACACCTGCAGAGGCTGTGAAGTCCGACTGGGAGTCAAATAATATGACCGCCATCATTCTGCTCAAGGACTTCAGATCAAATTAAATTCGAGGCAAGCGGCAAAGAACTTTTGATTCAAAGTACATCATGTATGAATTGATTTTTTCTCTCGTCTTGGATATCCTATTGTCAAGGTTCATAGACAGTACAGAGGAAAATGTACATGTTAATGCCGTGCTCAAGATCTCATCAAAACAACCCCATAAATGAGCTGTGACATTTACTTGAACTCAACTCAACTCAGCTTAGGAAACGACAAAGTGGAAGATTTCTTTCGGCTCGTGCCAGCCTGATGCCTCTCGGACTTTAGACCCCGGATTAATGGGAACAAAAGGAAACAGATGGTGATACATGTTTGCGACGCAAGTAAAGAGCCAAAATGCATGAAACTACATTACATCAAAATATTGAAAATAAAAAAAACTGCATTATTCGTCATGATGAGAGCATAGATGTGGGGAAATTCAAGAGAATGCTATCTCATAGCTTTGCCATTATGATTGCGCCTTGGATGGTACGTCGGTTGCCGGCCAAGCAGGCGGAGGTATTTTGGCGTACTTGAGGCCGTCTTTCTCTTCCAGTTGTTTGCATTGGACCTCGATCGCTAGAATCCATCGTGACGTGAGGCGAGATTGGCGCGCGACGAACACCCTATCGAACGTTTCCTGCTCTCGCGATAACCGCCCGCGCAGTTCGTCTTTCGCTTTATGGCTACTTGCTGCCAGTTCATCAAGCTCGACCTGGTGCTTCTGGACGAGGTCCTCCATCCGCTTGGACTGCCGGTCCCGCATCATGTTGATCTTGACTTGGTTCTGCCGCTCCATGTCATCTCGCAGTTTGTATTGGTGTCCTAAGTCCCGGCGATTCTGCTCCGTGACGACGCGCGGTGGGAGGCTCGGCCCATTTGGGTTCTGCGCCAGACCGCCGCAGTAAGCTTCCATATACTTTATGCGGACCGTGATGCTTCGCGCAGCCTGCTGTAGAGCTGATCTTAATTCCAGTTCCTCGGCTATTTGCTGGTCCTCGAGTTGAGCTGTGTCCTTTGCGTGTCTCTCCGCCAGCCCCTCTTCGTCTTCGGCATGCTTATTTGCCAGCGCCATCTCTTGCGCAAAGTGGCGGGCTTTCAGGGAGCTTGCAGAAGCTTCTTCGAAATCCAACATTCGCTGCATCTCCTTCTTCTGCGCTTCTAGCAGAAACCGGACATCAGCGTGTTCCAATGAACGCTTTTCTGATTCCTCGCGCTGCGAGACGGCGGCAGCCTCAGCCTCAGCAGCTTGCTGCTGTTCTTCTCCTTGCCTCTTAGCCATGTCCTCTTCTCCCTTGCACGCGTTGGGACAGCCGGTGGCGATATCCCAGACGCCTCCACATGCGTAGCAGAATTGTGCTTTGCAGGCGCAGGTCACAGGTCCGCTGGAGTCAGTGAGCTCGACTAATTTACGGCATCTATAGCAACGTCTCCAGCTACCGCTGCCCCCGATTTTGAGAGCATCCAGGAGCTCCCAGTCATCTGGACAGTGTGTTCCGATGGCATGTATGCCTTTTTTACATGTTGGGCACGTTTTGGTCTGACACTTGAGGCATGTCACGGCAGACGGCACCTGCGTGTCCACTCTCTTCCGCGGAGGTATGAACTCTCCGCATGACGGATTGCAACAAAACACTCTTGACTCTGACGGGATGCTGTAACGAAAGACAGCCTTGAGGAAGGATTCCTGAACGTCGATGTCCAGGGCTTGTTGCATAGTGCTAGAAGGTACTGGCCTTGTGCAGCAGCTAGGAGGCATACTTGACTCGTCCTTGATAGCTTCTACTACTAACTTCTTAAGGCAATGGATGCATTTTGCGTGGCCGCATGGGAGGTTTTGCAGTGCACTAGACTTGCTAAAAGGAGCACGACATGTGAAACAAGATCTTCATTTTCACAAGAAGTTAGTTAGCTGGCTGAAAGCTGATTGGGCGGGCTGTAGACCAGGTGTGCTTCTCGATAACCAAAATTCAGTGGAGAAACTTACACAGAGTTGTCAAAGATTCGAGTTGGTTTCTTCCTGAGCTTCATTCTGTTTCTAAAGCCTGATGTAACGCCGGCAAGACTTTTCCGTGGGCCGACGCTAAAGATACTCTGGGCTGAGCTTTCCAGCGGGATGTTGGTCTTTCGAGATCGAGGCTCTTCTTGGACTATGTCAACTTGCGCCAGGTACTCGTCATATGACGAGAAGTTGAGACTTCTATATTGAGCTTTGCGTACACTGTTGTCTGTGGATGACGGGTTTGGGCTGGGAGCGCCGTATATGGACGAGTGAGGTGTAAGACAGGCAACGGTAGAGCCGTCGGACACGGTTGAAAAGGTCTGATCTCGTGATGTAGACTCGGTAGAGTATGACACGGCGCTTGACGTTACTCGCTGAGCCTCTAAAACGGTGGGTAGAGTAGCCATGATGCCAAGACCATGTGCCTTGGTTAGCAATTCGCGATCGTGTTGCAACTCTGTTCTGTCGACACCAAGCTGCATCACGGCGGTACAATAATGGGCATGCTCAAGCTCGGGAATATGAAATGTTTCGTTCATGGTGGCGGAGTGAGTAAGAAAGGCTCCGGGGTGACGACAAGAAAAATCAAAGTTCCGCTAGGGGAGGTGAGGTGAGGTGAGGTGAGGTAAAGTGAAGTAGGGGACGTAAGTTACGGCGTCCTTACGAGGCGCATCGACATTCACCGAGGAGCAGACCCGGGGCCAGCCACGATCAAATAGGTTTTTCCCATCTTAGGGGTGTGTGCACATATTCCAGATGATCGCGTCAAAGACTAACAAGGGTAAGTCATGATCTGATGAACGACGGGTGCCAGCCAGGGTTGGAGTGGGGTTGGGCGTGTGCAAGATGGAGATTGAGATGTGGTGGGCGTTTTGAAGGAACGATTGCAAAACAGACAAACTGACCCAAGCCCGCAAAAAAAAGGCCAGATTTTTTTGGCCAATAGCCGCCCTTCCCCTCAGTCGACAAACGGTTAGGAAGGGGAAAGCGGAAGAAGATTGTCCGAGAGCGACGGAGACTACGCAAGGTCCGAGGAATAAGAAAATCTAGGACGATTGGGGGAGGGGAGGGGGGAGTGATTGCAAGCCAGAAGCGAACGGAACGAGAGGTTGGTATGAATACCGTCGTCGAATAGTTGGGAGGCGAAATTAGCTGCAAGGGCCGACTGTCAGAGCAAAAGCAACATACCAGGTACCCCTGTAGGCAGTGAGTGGTAGGCAACGTAGGTACCTAGGCATATAGGGCATATAGCAGGGCGGGCAAGAATGGGGGAATCAATCCGAAATGCAGCGCGCGATGCTGTGTGCGTGTGCGTGTGCGCGTGCGGTGCCCAATTTACGATCTGTGTCTCCGTGTCCACACCAAACCACACCACACACCACACCACACCACACCACTCTGATCGCTATGATGACTATGCCTTGCTAGTCGTTTAGTGGCGCTGTTGGAAAGCTGTGCCTGCGCAACGCGCAACGCAACGCGCAACGCAACCTGGAGGCGGCAGTGGCAAAAAATTGGGGCAGTTGAGCCCCAGCCAGGGAACCAACCGCCGGCAATGTTCCGTGATAGGGCTTCCCGTCCGCCCCATCATTCACAGCAAGGGGGTGGAAGGGCGAGGTTGCTAAGCGCTCTTGGATTTTAGAGCTTGCTTGTAGCCGGCCGCTTGGGTTTGGAATTTGGAATTGGCCAGACCCGACGTTTGATTTGCGTAGCGAGCAACCACAATATGTCGGAATTGTCCGACGCCCGGCGCACAAATGCCAAATGTCCAATCTATTGTACGAAAACAAAAAAAAAAAAACAAAAAAATTCCCCCATGCCCATGAATACGAATCGCATTACGGAGTAGAGGCTATCCATACCTTTTTGTTTCGGTCATGACTTCCCGCGCGTGCCCGACTTCTTTTGCCAAGGCAACCAGGTCTCGTCTCGTCTCGTCACAGGACTTGACTTTGTCTCTCCTTGTTCTTGGTTCCCTGCATGAGACGGAAAAGGCGGAGGGAAAAAGCTTGCGCCATCTCGAACGCGACTTTGCGCTTGCCCAATGCCGCCATAAACACCGAGACCTAACCGTGCTAGCGGTCTGGGAGCATTGGCAATGAGACCTTGCCCTGTTCATGTGTTCAACTGTCCCTGACTCCGTCCCTACTTGCGGGCTTGTGAGCGTCGCAAACAATCTTCGTGGCCCAATCTTCAAATCGTCATCGACGCGTAACTACTCCGTAGTGCCGCGCCTCTTTTCTACCACTGCCGCAATCCCTCCCCGAAATTCGACAACATCTCCTAGTTCACCTGCGTACGAAGCCATGGCAAGCAGACTGCAAAAATGTCATTCAGGATGGGGTCCGAATTGTCAGTGAAAATCTCACCAAAGACACGAAATGTTGTACAAGTCACTCCCCCTACATAAAGAGAAATCCTGGGACTGGGACAGGGCTCGAAAAGCAAAGCAAAGCAAAGATAAGCTACCGAGACAATTCGGGCAGTGGAAGTGGACTGTGGGCAGATCAGCTGGCCGTCACCATCACAGCCAAAACAACATCAGCATCACCAGGTAGCGTATGCATATGGCGCCATGGATGGTGGATGGGTATGGGGGACCTGGAGCAGGATGTGACCCTCCTGACCCTCCTGACCCAGCGGATCGCGCGGCAGGGTGGCCCGGTCCAGATCGTGTACGGAGTAGATGCCCGTCAATTGTGTTCGTGATGGGACCCAAGGCATGAACCGAAATGCAGATGCACGGGAGGAGTCGGACATACGAAGCTGGTAATATTGATTTACTTCCCAGTTTCAGTATTTCAGTTTGAGGCGGAAACCCTCACGAATACTGTTGTTTTCTCAACGGCAGGATATATCATCAGGCTGGAAGATGCCAACTGGTCCGTTTTGGAAAGACAGCAAACGCGTTATAAAAAAAATAAGAAATAAAAAGGCTTTTCCCCTTCCCTTGTATAATTCGCATTAACAAGCACAGCCGAGATGCTTCATCATCAAACTGTTGGGCCTTACCTTATCACCGCTTGACTTTTTAAAACAACCGGTGTTGATACTGAGTAAAACCCCTGTCTGTATGCTCCATACTGTCGAGCAAGCCCCCCCGCCCACGCCCACCTGCCCCACTGTTTGACTGGTGACAACCAGGTTACTCTCGGACAATACGTCTGGCAAGGGACTTCAACAAATCGATCGAGAGGTGCAAAGAGATGATGGCACGCGCCCCACCAATGAAAAGGAGAGATGCCGCAACGGGCCATCAGCCGGCATCTGCACATTCCGGTGTCACTGGTCTCATCGTGTCGCGAAAAGTACCTCATCGAGCTTGTCCTCTGTTGTTCCGAAAGCAGACACACGAAGATGAGAGTTTCCCACTTATTTGTTGTTTTCGTCGTCAGCATCTCAATTTCCGGGCTGTGAGCGACTGTCCATCGCACGAAGCAGCATTCCCCGTCGCAATTACGGCCTCGGTCATGGTGGTGAGGCGTTTATAGTGTCATGCTTAACCAATCACGAGACGCTATTCAAGTCTTAAGTGATTCAGTGCCTCGTTCCGTTCTTCTCACAGATATCTGGGTTGGCTCCGACGCGTACTGACGGCTAACTGACCACCTCCCCTTGGGGATTGCACGCCAATTGCGGCGTCCATCTTCTTCTTACTCCGCGTGACTTCCTTATGCGCAGCAAACATCACGATTTAATTTTAATTTTAATTTTATTTTGGGAGTGTCCAGCCTCTCTGCTATTACAACCAGCAAAATCTTTGACGAAGGTACAAGCACCAACAGTTCCACTCCCTTTGCGAGGTTGGCGAGAGATACTACGGCAACCTTGATTCTAAGTGGCTCTAGCACACGATCCCGTCCAGGACTCGGCTTCTTGGTCATGCGATCTCTATGTTTATGCGCCATCATTGATGTCCAATCTATTCATTTTGGATCCTAGTGCTTTTTCTTCCCAGGCTAACATTAAACAGGCTTACTGGCCTATTCTTCACGGCGATGCGTGAGCTGGGATTGATGTGGCGAGTTGTGTATCCGGAACGACTATCGACACCTACTCGAACTTGCTGGCCAACCACTTTTTGACAATTAAAACTGCCTTACTCGGTGCCACCAGTAGCCACGGCCTTTGCAGAAAGGGACATGCGCTTTGCGTCATGCTTGCTGGCTTCAGCATGAAGATTAATTAGGCCAGCCGCCCGAAGTAAAATGTACACGAAGCTTGGACTCTGCTCATCTCGACGTTACTTCTGTTGGACTACTCCAACGAACTATCTCGCATCATCAACAAACACAAAGCCAAGACGAGGGGAAAACTAGTGTCTAATAGCGGCATGCAATGTTGCAATTCCCCACATCGTTTAGCGTCACAATCATTCACAACGCAGAGCAAGTCAGCCTGTTCACGTGGGGGTTCTTTTTGTTCTTCGCTGTGCAAGACGACTTGTGATCGATGGTCTTGCTCGAACACTTACTACTGGAGCAGAACAAAGCAACTAACGGCCGCATGATGTCATGAACAACAGTTCATCAGGCGCTACATGTATTGTCCGGATATTATAGCGGCCAGAGATCGTAGAGTCTTGTTTGTTGTTCAAGCCATCCGCATGGAGGATTCGGAACGGCAAATCAGCTTCAACGTTACGAGTCATGATTTATGAGCCTTGTGAGCCTTCAAGGAGTATCGCAGTCGCCTAGCGGTATCCTCCATCCAAATGTCCTTGAGTCAGCGCTTTATGGCTTTGAATTACGACAGAACATTTCATCAAAGACAAAATCTCAGTTTCTGTACGAATCGTGCATTAAGGTTCCAGATTACTCCGGTCACAAGTTACCGAGGTTGTAGAAAGCCCTTTAGAATGGAAATTTATGTCAATTAATTGGTCAGAAGCCGCTTTATCATATAGTCATACAGTGACGTTAGCTTTATATCCTTTTGGGTTTTTTTTTATTGTTTTTTTCAGCGTCTACAGCAGATCGTGAATTTGCCACCTACGCCATGTATTGTCGTCAGATATTGTTACATACGTGGAGACTCCAAATTCTAACAAAGCTACGTTGCCGCATCTCCTTAGAGATGATAAGGCTCCAGCTATAGTTGCGAATCCGCAGTGCCCTGGCTTGTGCGCGAGACCTCGAATGACCTCGATCAGCAGCTGGCACCACCACAGACCCGCTGGCATTGTGAGATGGATGCAGCTGTTTGCAACTTGGACCGTGGCTGTTACCTTGTAGTCAGCCCCTTGTCACGACCATAGCTGGAGCCCAATCATCTCCAAGGAGATAGACAATTTGCACTCATAAAACTTGGGTTTCACAGAAGAAATCGATTCCGGTTCCCGAGAGGTTAACAGTCGCTGGGTCACTGAGGTAGTATTACGTATCAAGATGGCAGTATAGAAGGCTGGCAAAAGCTGACAGGCATACGTTACCTCTGGATGGACCTTGTCTTCACGGGCTCTGCAGCTGTCAAGCCCAGCACCTGGTGGTTTTGGTGGCCAATTCGATTCAGTCAAAGACGTCAAAGACCAGGCCATGATTGTATCCTTTGCGCAAGCCCTTGAAAGCACCTTAGTTGAAACATTCACTTAGGACAGACCCGTAGAGCGTTAACATTCCAGATCCGGATTGATTTCGGATTTGAATTTAGCATCATGGAGCCTGAGTATGGTGGTTGACTGAGTCCTGAGCCAGTGTATGTCTCATTGGCCCATTGACGCATGGTCGAGGCTCAGCGATGTTTCCGAACCGCACCCCAGGTGATGCCGAAAATGCATGCTGACGACGAATGAACTGTCGGCTTGCATGTCCAGATAGACACGAGGCACAGCTGTAGAAGTAGTGATTATGAGCAAGAAGAAAAGCTTGATGATATTAAAAGAGAGTTCAGATCTCTCATGATCGCTAGAGAAAATAATTACAATAGAGAATGCACGCGTTGGGATTCTGTAAGTGATTCCATAACATCTATGACGATATGGAAATGCACCGCTCCTGCCTCAACAACAGCCTGGGTTGTTCCCGTGACTGTTGTATCACAAGCCACAGATCGAACTATCAGTCGTACAGCGTGCGTTATCGGCGCAGATGTGTCGAGTGGGACCAGATAGTGC